>PVJC01003176.1:0-57378 GCA_004026665.1 Murina feae
GCCTCTTTCCCACTCCCCGATGCCCCGCAAAGGGCCTGGACAGCTGCCAAGCAGGCCACTGACCCCCTGCCATCTCTTACCCACTTCCCGTGCCCGGCAAAGGGTCTGGGAAGCCCACCAAGCAGGCTGCCGACCCCCTGCCGCCTCTTACCCGCTTCCCGATGCCCCTCCAAGGGACTGGGAAGCCCACCAAGCAGGCCACTGACCCCCTGCCACCTCTTACCCGCTTCCTGGTGCCCTGCAAAGGGCCTGGGAAGCCCACCAAGCAGGCTGCCGACCCCCTGCCACCTCTTACCCACTTTTCGGTGTCCTCCAATCCTGCTGCTTCTTTCCCACTCACGGGTCCTGGGTCCTGCGCTGTCCCGCCCTGCAGCCACTCTGTGCACTCGGGAGGTCCCTCAGCCCGGCCTGTGCCCTCTCTCAGTCTGGGAGCCCTCGGGGGATGCCCACCTGCTGGCGTGCCTGACCAGCCTGGGTGAGGGGCTTTAAGGCTGCCCACAGCTCCCATTGACCCAACGTCCCAGCAAGGCTGGCTGGACGCAGGTTTCTGTGGTTTCTCTCCTATAATTGATGCTGTTCCTTGAAGGCCTGGGGTTATCTCCTATAATTGATACACTGTTCCTTTAAGGCGATCTTCTAACTAACGAAGCCTCCTCTCTGCCTCACCTCGCAGCGTCTATAATGAAACAGTTGTTACTTTTACTGGTGAGGCCCGGGCTGCTCTTTCCTTCAGCTCCCGAGGATTCTATGATTGTTACATTGTTTCAAAGGTGTGTTTCGCTAGAGCCAGTTTAATCGGAGCTGAGCTGAGCGGGCGCAGCTTCACTTTCGCTCCTGCCGCAATGGAAACTGCCCTTTACTCAGGTCCGTGAGTGGCGGCCTCCATGTTGACTGGGCTAATTTGCATATAGCCGCTCTGATTGGCTGGTGGGCGTGGCTTACCCTGTCTCGGAGAAACGGTTAATTTTAATATTTCGCTTTTATTAGTTTAGATTGATTTTTCACAGAGAGGAAAGAAGAGAGACAGAAACATCGATGAGAGAGACATCGATCAGCTGCCTCCTGCACACCTCCTACTGGGGATGTGCCTGCAACCAAGGTGCATGCCCTTGACCGGAATCGAACCTGGGACTTTTCAGTCCGAGGCTGATGCTCTATCCACTGAGCCAAACCAGTTATGGCAAGGTTCTGAATTTTTTTAAAATAAGTTTTTATTGATTTTAGAGAGGGGGGGGAGGAAAAGGGATAGAGAAATAGAAACATCGATGAGAAACATCCATCTGCTGTGTCCTACAGGACCCCTACTGGGGGTTGGGCCCACAACCCAGACATGTGCTCTGACCAGGAATTGAACTGGTGACCTCTTGGTTCATAGATTAATGCTCAACCACTGAGCCACCAGCCAGGCCTGAGTTTTTGTTTTTGTTTTAAATCCTCACCCAAGGATATGTTTACTGATTTGAGAGAGAGAGAGAGAGAAACTTTGATGTGAGGGAGAAACATTGACAGTTGCCTCCTGCACATGCCCCCACTAGGGATTGAACCCCTAGCCCAGGTATGTGCCCTGCCTGGGAATTGAACCTGCAGCCCTCCTTGATGTATGGGATGGCTTTCCAACAAACTGAGCTGCCCGGCTGGGGCTGAGGTTCTGAATTTTAATATTTGTTCAGTTCAACTTGGAACAGCCATGTGTGCTTAGTGACTAGCACATTGGACAGCACAGGCCGGAACCCCGTGGCTGCTGCCCTCCACCGTCCTCCCTGCTAGCTGATGTGAAAGCACCATAGGATCCTCCCAGGCTTCTAGAATGTTCCCTGACCCCGGTTACAGCATTTCTTTAGAAATGTCAATCAGCTTCTTGCCGTTCAAGCCTTCTTAGTGTGAGAGTGAGGGCAGTGGGCTCCCTGGCTGCCTCGTCTTCGCCTTGAGCTCTCCGGTTCCCAGGTATGCTGAAGGCTCATGACAGCTCACCAGGTGGGGCGGCCACTCATCCCAGTACAGTGTGGCGACCCTGGGCCCGAGACGGTGGCAACCTGCTGCCCTCCCTTCCCACAGAGCCAGCCTGCTCCCGGGGACCTCAGGGACTGGAGGCCGCTCCATCTGGCCTGGCCTTTCCTCACAGAAACTGCCTCTTTTTTTCTGAGAAGCCTGCCTGCTGCCTGCGCAGGGGCAAGGACAGCACACAATTGGAGGAAGCCATCCTTTGAAAAGATGAAGCGGGAGAATGTGGGCAAGCCACTGCCACAGCCAGGGCAGCCTCCTCAAACCCAGATAACGGAGAGGCAGCTCACCCTTCATCAAGGGACACATCTCTCCACCCAGCCGGCCACCCCCTCCTGCCCCAGGCAGGGGCCTGGCCTAGACCTCTATCCCAGGGTAGTGGTGAGTGACGAGGGACAGGATACAGGCTTTCCAGTGCCGCAGGGACACCTCTTAGGGACAGGTCTTGGGAGGCTGCCTGGTAGTTGAAACAACAAAAGCCTGCAGCTGGCAGGGAGAATATTCTGGGTAGAGGGAAGGATACTTCCTTGGGTTGGGGATGGTGTACAGGATTCTTTTGGGGCTAACGGTGGTTTAAAATGTCAGGCTTTTGTCCTGACTGGTGTGGTTCAGTGGTTAGAGTGTCAGCCCACGCACCGAAGGGTTGCAGGCTCCATCTCCAGCCCGGACTGGGGCATCTGTGGGAGGGAACGAATCTCTCTCTCTCAATCTGCCCCCCTCCCTCCCTCCCTCCCTCCCACTCTTTAAAAAGTCAATGGAAAATTATCTTTGGGTGAGGATTAACAACAACAAAAAAAGTTAGGCTTTTAAAAGTGCAGATGAAGGGCCCCACACTACTGATCGTAATTGTGTTCCCAGGACAGGAAAGGATCCTGCGAGAGCCAGAGCATCTCTCTCAACCTCTTGTCAGGGTCATTCCCTAAATCCACCTTCCAGGAAAAGTCCTTTGCAGCCAGTTGAGAGCTGGCCCCTTTGCTGCAAACACGGTTCCCTTGGCTTCCAGAACAACAGTCGGCCTCTTCCTGCCAGAGTGATTCCTGTATTTGACGAGTCACTCTTAGCTCGGGGATGAAGCGGAGCCCACTGTTCCGGGAGCAGGGTGGCTGGCTTTCCTATCAAGTGAGTGCTTGACTCATCCTCAGTCCTGGGAAGCCGGCCACGCTGTCAGCTCGGCCGGTCTACGGCTGCACGGAGCAGCTGCGAACGAGCCCTCTGCCTGTGCGCTGAGCTGGAGATCACAGAGGTGATTTGACAGCAACCAGCTCCCCACAGTCGGAAATGCCACCGTCTGAATGGAAAACCATCTCGGAGCTCTCAGTAGCCACCAAATCTACCGAGATTCCAGGCTCAAACCGGCTCCCAGTGCTTCTGCTCCACATGGGCCAAGGAGGCAGACGGTGCCCAGACTTGGGAACGAGCATCCAAACTATGAAGGGCTATGCCCATCGGGTTCCTGTAGTGACAGGTGTTTCTGCTTGAGTTTTCCCCACCACAGAACTCCATGATTTATCTACTTTGTTATTCATTCCTTGTTCGACAGCCCTTTTCCCCGCTCCGGTGTCAGAGATGAGGACGCGGATATCTTTTGGGGTCATTCTGCTGCCCACAGCTTCCTTGAAGTAGCCTCCCCTAAGTCTTGAGTAGCACACTCACTGGTACAAATCTTCTGGAAGGCTCTCATGCTGTAAGCCAGAGCCCCGTCACCTTCTGCTACCCACACTCTTCTGCCTGAGCCAGCTGGATGCTCACACTGGTTTGGTGCTGTGATGCCTGTGGGGAACCTGGGAGTGCAGATGTTACGTGGGGGCTCGATGCCCCCGCTTTGCACTGGGCTCCACACTAAGGACGATGGAAGAGCGGACGCTGGGAAGACGATTAGCAGTCTCTGCCAAGTTTAACCTTGGGAACAGCCCAACAAGATAGCCATTTCATCTGCCCATTTCAAAGATGGGGGAACTGAGCCTCAGAGAAGTTAAGTAACTTGTCATACTTTGGAATACCTGAAAACGAAGGGATCCTGTGGGCATGGGAAGCAGGTAAGTTACCGAGAATGCAAGGGCCACAGGCGTGACTGGTAAGTACAGAACATCCCACACATGGAAATCACCTGCAAAACCACAACGGAGCTTGTGTACAGGTGCTGGAGGGAGAGTGCTGCCTGGGTCCTGGGTGGAGTGATTTGGGGCCTCAGAGGCTAGAGATACTGTCGGTCACTCCCAAAGGTCTGGGAGGACCATCTGTATAAACATAATGTTTCACTAATTTACCTGGGCAATGATACACGGGAAGTCACCTTCGGCTACCCACAGCTCCCCTGCCTGCTCACACTGATGATCACGCTGGGTTTAGTGCTGTCGCACACTGTGCGTGAGAAAGAGCTGGGCTTGGGCCAGCTGCTCAGTTTCCACATCTCTGGGTAGAAGGTGTGGCCTCAGAGGCTGTTTCATACGGTGACCTGTTTTGCATCTTATCAAAATTAGAACCCTTTGACGGAGAAGCTGACACACAAATATTTTACCTGGTGCCCAAAGGAATTAGATGTCTTATCACATTTCTTCAAACTCAAGGATGAAATCCTTGACTAGAAGCCCTCACATAGCAGCCCACAGAGCAAGCTCTCCTCACCCAGGAGACACGATGGCTGTAGTTCTCCAGCGTCACATCCCTGCAGGCTGTCTGCCCAACGAGTCCAGCTGCTGCCTCTCCTCCTGGGTGAAGTCCACGACCATGTCCTTGAAGGACACTGGCCCCTGTGATGGCACCGTGGTCGGAACTGGGTGACGCAGAGAAGGCGTCTGGACAAAGCTTACCAAGCTCACTGGTGAAGTCAACTCCAAACACTACGTGTTTTTATGTTACAGATTGTGGAAGGAAACAGATCATATTGGAAATGCATGGCCTCTGTGTTCCTTCTCAGGTCAAAAACAGAAAACCCTCAAACCAAAAAAATACCCCCAAAAACCACACACCTGAGTTCTGATTTTACAACTGAAATGTCTGCATTTGGGGGCTGTAAGAGGAGTTAAACATCACTTCTGCCCTCAGAAAGCTGATGTCCCGACAAGGAGATGCCATGTAAATGAGCATGCCCGTTCTACCTCTTGTCATTTTCTTCAGTCACCTTTGCTGGTGGCTCCTCCTCTTCCCTGCCTCTTCATGCTGGTGCCACACTCTCCCTGGTCTACTGGTGCCCAGGGGTCCCCTCCACTGTCAGATCTTTGAGCCTCTGACTCCTCTTCTCACAGCCAGCTGTCTGCATGACTAAGTTTTCTACTTCTTTCCAGTTTTAGCTCAAGTACCTCATTCTTGCAGCAGTAAATACTGGTTGCTTGCATGAACGCCGAGGTGTTATCAGAGTGATATAAGGTGGAGGGGGTTTAACAAGAGTTGCCAGATTAGGCTCCCTGAGCTCTGAACTTGTATTCTAGAGGATGAAGGCGGAGGAAGAGGATGAGGTGTGAAAAGTGCCAATGGCACAGAGGAAGCCCCATCAATGTTAGGAGGTTGGCATGGGGCAGAGAGACCAGGGGGGCACTGGTTAAGGACAGCTTTGTCACGGAAAGAACTGATTCCAATTCAGGAGAGAGAAACATACACAATTACTTTCCTGCCTAAGGCAAACCCTCAGAAGTCCAATTCAAAGACATAAAACAATTAAGTCCATTCTCACGGGGTACTGGATCCTCAGGGGTTGCCAACAGCAGGGATATCTTTGAGGACATCCTTAAACCACAGAGTAGATGAGAAATCAGAGCCGCGGAACACACTTTGAACAGGGCAGGGGCTGGGCCGAAGCACAAGTGAACAGCAGACTCACCTTGAAAATCTCCAGTCCCGGAAGGCGGAGGCGCCACTGTGCGCGGGTGCGCGGGGTACGCAGAGCCTTCTTGGCCCGCAAGGGCGGCGGGGAGCCCAGGGGAAAGCCTGGGGGCTGGGGAGCTGGGATGGGCTGAGAACAGACATGGAGCCACAGGCAGGGCCAGGGCCGAGCCTGTGAGGGCGGCCTGGGTTCCGAGTAGCCAGGCCCGCCTGCAGTGTGGGCGCCGTGGAGGAGGTGGCAGGACCGTGGCTGAGTGCACCGGCAAGCTGGTGCTGGCGGCGGCAGGCTCCGCGTGCTTTTGCTCATCCTGTACGAGCATGCTGGCCCGGGGCTGGCCTCTTCCCCATGCCCCACCCGCACTGCGAGTACTACTGTCCCGGTGTGAGCTGTTGCACTTGCTGTGCTTCCACATGAAGGGGGACGAACGACCAACCGCCTTTCTGCACGTCCGGCAGACGGGCGGCCCCACCTTCAGCTGATGCTTCCTGCAGAACGCACCTCCAGGTGCCCTGTGCCTGCCGGCTGGGCACCGCCCCAACGCCAGCCAGACCTGGCTCTTCTCCCGCCTCTCTACCGCCGGAGCTGGGGCTGCACTGGACTGAATCCAGCTCCCCAACTCCATACCCCACCTGCTGTGCCGCCCTGATCCCGCCGCACTGCGCAGGCCCAGGACGTTCTATGGCCTCTCTGCCGCGGGCCCTGTGCCCCGCTACCTGAGTGAGTGGCGGTCCATGCAGCGTGGGGCCACCTGTTGGCAGGCACACACCCACACCCAGGAGCTACTGCCCTGTTAGGAGGGCACGGCCTGGACTGCCCCTGCCACCTAGCCAACAGCCGCCAGGGGCGCGTGCTGGCCACCCGGTCAGGTGGGCTGCTACAGCCTGTTTATTCCGAGGGCGCGGCCGCTGCTGCTGGAGAGGGTCAGGGAGAAGCTGCAGGCTGGGCCTTCTTGGCCTGACAGCGTTCAGCACAAGACGCAGCACCTGTTTGAGGGATGTTCAACCTCAAGGTGACCTGGCCCCTCATGCAGGACAACAGCACCAGGGCGGGCGGCCTGGAGGTGGATGAGGACACTGTCCAGCGCCTGGAGGAGCTCAACGACCTGGACATGCAGTTCTATGACCCCGCCAAGGGCCTGCTCCAGCAGCGCTACCAGCTCCCGGAGCGCAGGGAGCAGCACCCCAGAAGCCAGGAGGAATGCCTGCTGCCTCGGGGAGGGCACCGAGGAGCCAGGCCGTGTGCTCCCTGAGGACACGAGCCACATCATGGAGATGAGTGGCGGCCCCCGGGGGCGGTGGGGCGAGGCGAGGTGAAATCAGATGGACGGCTCACAAGGGGCTGCCCAGGACTCAGATGGGAAGAGAGTCCCACATCCGCTCCCAGAGGGTGGGTGCATCCTGAACAAAGACCAGGGTGGGCCGTGCTGGCCCCGTGGGGCTAGTTCTCGCGGTGTCCCCCAGGCCTGAGGTCTGAGGAACCAACCTGCGCCACCCACTGGCTCAGTGGGAAGTGAGCTTGAAGGGTGCCCCAGTCAGGCCTGCACAGACCAGAGCAGGTGGCCTCCCTGCTCTCCAGGGTCCCACCTCACTTCACAGCCGCTGAAAGTTTGAAGACAGAAGGAGACAGTGGAGCTGAGAGTGGAGAGTGGCCCTGCCAGATCAGGAGTGTGCTCCACACCCGCTCTGCACATACCCACTCCGCTTGCGCAGGCCAGGAGGGGTTCTTCAGGCTCAGGCGATCCCAGCAGCCCCTGGGCCTCCAGTGGCCCCACTGGCTCAGGCCCAAAGGAGGCCCTCCTCCCCGAGACCACGTGCAGCCCTCTGAGGTGTTGTCAGGAATGGAGCGCCACACTTGCCCGTCTTCACTGTCAGGGCCACCCATCTGAAGCCAGGAAGATGCTAGTCCAGCCCCGGGGAAGCCGCTGCCCTCTTTGGGTCAGGAAATCAGGGCACACCTCCTGGCTCCCCACCCCCTTTCGGAGGTCATCAGATGGAGGAGGCTGTGGGGAATGCACCCAGGAGTGGGAAGCTGCACCTGAACTGGCCTTTGGGGGGACCACCCAGTCAGGCCTGCGCAGATAGGGGGATCATAATTGAGGGCCCCTACCCTGCTCTCCTTTCTGACACCTGGTTCTTGTTAGTGGACTGCCCTGGCCCGAAGCCCATCACTTGTACATTTATTCAGAGCCCCTACCCTACTGCTCCCAGCACCCCAGGTATGAAAGCAGGTAAGCCTCTGTTGGTGGGAGCATGGCAGACCACAGCCGATGCCCACGGCCGTGCGTTGTCGGGGCCATGGTGGTTCTGGACAGCCTGGAAAGGGAACCGGGATTTCAGGTTCTCAGCCAGGTTCCGAGAAATGGCTTTAGTTGACTCCCTGATAACCACACGCACACCCCTCCCCACCCTGGCTCTCCCTGCGTTTTCCTGCAACCCAACCCCAAAAAGCTGGCAGGCCTTGTTTCCAGCAGCCCTGCAGATTGGAAAAGCATGTTCCAAGGCCGGGCCAGTGTCTTACCTGAGCGTGCCGTCTGCGAATGAGGCCCCAAGCCCGGATTCTGGGGGACTGAGTGTGAGCCCACACTAAGGTAGACAGGAACCCTCTCTCCAGGAAAGGAAGCACATGTGCCTAGAGGTTACAGGCCTGCCTCCAGGAGGGCAGTGCGGCCATAGTCACCTGGCCAGGGGCCGGCAGGGACCAGCAAGGGCAGCAGCCTCACAGCCACATCACAGGGATGAGGAGTGGGGAGCCAGGAGCCTTCCATAGCCCTGGGAACGCTGAGTTGGTGTCAAATGAGGTGGCTGCCCAGGAGGAAGCGGCTTTAGTCTTTGCGTGTCTGGTTTTAGTCCTTTCAGCTTTCTGCACTGGCCACTTCATTCTGCGTCCAAAGGCAGAGCAGCCAGCAGGCTGGGTGGGCCATGGAGCGGGCGATCGTGCTGAGGAGGTGGGCACCCAGGTGATTTAATGGCTCCTTTAAAGGGCCGTGAAGGGCAGCGTGGCAGGAGCAGGTGGTGCCTGCGCTGATGCTCGGCACCTGGGGCCGGCATGCTCTAGGCCAGGGGGCGGCTGTGTTCCCAAGAGCTGGGGAGGTGGCCACTCCGGGTGTGCGTGGAGAGCTCATGCCCGCTCTGCCCGAGGCGCCAGCCTTGCAGCGGTTTCCTGGTGGGTGAGCCTGAGCGTAGGGCCTGTTTTGCATGTATTGGAATGTTTAACGTATGGCCTGTTGTTCCACTTCACACGAAAACATGGGTCTCTCCTCACTTTATTTGCTGCATCTGGAAGGCAGGCCTGTCTCAGGTCAGCACCCAGGCTGAGGTGCCCAGCTGGCAGTTCCCCTCAGTCTGGCACTTCCTGCGAAGGCCACCTGCTTTCAGGGGAAGATTCCTTGTGCCTACAGAATCTCTCTCCTCTGATGCCAAGGGCTGGGCTCTACTGATGGCTGGGAGGCCCCACCCGGGGACTTCCCAGGCCTCTGAGGACAGAAGCAAACACACAGTGAGTGAACCACCCTCTCCCCACACGGGCCTGCAATGCCCTCTCCTGGGGGAGGAGGCGACGGGGACAGTAGAATTGCTGGAGTCTGAACTTCCTGGGAACTGGAAGTGTTTAATTTGAACCCAGGAGCACTTAAAGCTTTATTTATTTATAGGTTCTTATTTTTTTAAAAGTGTTGAGAAGAAAAAGAAAAAATTAAAAGTAAGAAGAGAAAAAGAGTCCCCAGGCCCATCAGGAGGCTCCTGTGGCCGTGCAGTGATTGGCTGGCCAGCATCATCACAGGATGACCCGAGTGGCCTGAGCCGTGTCCTGTTTTCAGTACACGGAGCAGCCAGATGAATGCCGGTGCTGCTAACAAGCCGGTGGACAGGGCACAGCGGCATGCTACACACTCCAGACCCCCACAATCAGGGTGACGGCATATGCACTGTCCAGTGGAAAACTTCTGTCTGGGAAAAACCGTTAGCCAGATGGAATACCAGGAATGCAGGTGTAATCAAGACGATCTCAGGCAAACCAGGGCATAGAGTTGACTCAATCCATGCTGGACACGGTGTTTTCCCTAAACTCTCAGAAAACTACTCTCAACACAACGCAACTGCAGCAACAAGTGGCTCAATAACAGGTGCTGGAGAAGGCGGAACCTGCTGCACTGTCGGGGTTCAGAGTTCCTGTTTTCTAAATGTTTGGTTTGTTCTCTTCAATCAGGACACGAATAGAGTCATAGGTTTCAGGGGGCAGATCGGTGGTTTAGATCTCTTAATAGCAACTCTCCTCTATGTCTCTTGTGTTATGTCCTTGCAATCTGTTTTTTGAAGAAATTGGGTTGTTTATCCTCAGTTTCCCACAGTCTGGATTGTGTAGATTGCCATCTGTTTAGACTTTACTTTAAAAAAAATTCCTTGTATGCCTTGTCAGGTTGGTAGTTAGGTGGGACATGACTGGGACCAGGCTCAGGCTCTGTCCCTGACACGGGCCCTCTCTCTTCCGGAAGCCCGTTTTAGCCTCCTGTCTCGGTCTCGTGACGTTAGCTTCTGTTGAGTGATACCCGTTACTGTGACCGAATGACTCATTAGGGAAGACGAGGTGGCAACATGCTTCTTTACACTTTCTTCTCCTTCTTCTTCTCCTTCTCCTCCTCCTCCTCCTCCTCCTCCTCCTCCTCCTTCTTCTTCTTCTTCTTCTTCTTCTTCTTCTTCTTCTTCTTCTTTATTTTTATTGATTTCAGAGAGGAAGGGAGAAGGAGAGAGAGATAGAAACATCAGCGATGAGAGAGAATCATTGATCAGCTGCCTCCCGGGGAATCAGCTGTCCACTGAGCCAAAACGAGCCAGGGCTACCCTTGGACTACTTTTCTAAAGAAAACATCTCCTCTCTACTTGGTTCTGTGGTTCATACAAGAGAGACAATTGCCAAAATATTGAACAGAATTTAAAGTCCATTTCCTTTTGTTACTGGTGTGAGCTGATGGACTTAAATGCCATTTAAGTACTTGGTAGATTGAAGTTGTTGCTCCTTTTTAAAAAAAATCTTTATTGTTCAGATTATTGCAGTTGTTCCTCTTTTTCCCCCCACAGCTCCCCTCCTCCCAATTCCCACCCCACCCTCTGTCCTTACTGCCTCCCCTCCGCTGTTCTCATCCGTAGGTGTATGATTATTGTCCAGTCTCTTCCTGAACCCCCAACATGCTTTTCCCCCTGAAAATTGTCAGTCCACTCCCTTTCTATGCCTCTGATTCTATTCTATTCACCAGTTTATTCTGTTCATCATTATTTTATTCATTTGATTTTTAGGTTCACTTGTTGATAGATATGTATTTGTTGTTCATAATTTTTATCTTTACTTTTTCTTCTTCCTCTTCTCAAAGGATACCTTTCAGCATTTCATGTAATACTGGTTGGGTGGTGATGAACTCCTTTAGCTTTTTCTTGTCTGTGAAGCTCTTTATCTGATCTTCAATTCTGAATGATAGCTTTGCTGGGTAAAGTAATTTTGGCTGTAGGTTCTTGCTATTCATCACTTTGAATATTTCTTGCTACTCCCTTCTAGCCTGCAAAGTTTCTGTTGAGAAATCGGCTGACAGTCGTATGGGTGTCCCCTTGTAGGTAACTGACTGCTTTTCTCTTGCTGCTTTTAAAATTCTTTCCTTGTCTTTTGCTCCTGGCATTTTAATTATGATGTGTCTTGGTGTGGTCCTCTTTGAATTCCTTTTGTTTGGGGTTCTCTGTGCTTCCTGGACTTAGAAGTCTATTTCTTTTACCAGGTAGGGGAAGTTTTCTGTCATTATTTCTTCAAATATGTTTTCAATATATTGCTCTCTCTCTTCTTCTGGCACCTCTATAATTCTGATGTTGGTATGCTTGAAGTTGTCCCAGAGGCTCCTTACACTGTGTTCATATTTTTGGATTCTTTTTTCTTTTTGCTTATCCATTTGGGTATTTTTTGCTTCTTCGTATTTCAATTCTTTGACTTGATTCTTGCATTCCTCTAATCTGTTGTTGGATCTCTGTATAATATTCTTTATTTCAGTCAGTGTATGCTTAATTTCTAGTTGGTCCTTTTTCATATCCTCGAGGGTCTCATTAGATTTATTGAGGGTCTCACTAAGTTTATTGGCGGTTTCTAGAAAATTCTTGAAAAACCGTAAAACCATGGTTTTGAACTCTATATCCTGTCGTTTGCTTTCCTTCATTTCTGTCATTTGTGATCTGTTTCTTTGTCTCCACATTTTGGCTGCTTCCCTGGGTTGATAGAGTGGCTTTCTGTGTTAGGTGATCACTGAGAGGAAATGACCTCCAAGCCACTTGGTTATGTGAATCAGCTGTGTCTACAGTGGGAGAACTTCTGTGCTGGAGACACCCTTATGGGGCAAGAGTTGTTTCAGTGGGGCTTTGGTACAAGACCCTTGGATATGCTGGCACTTATATCTCCAAAGAGGTGCTATTTTTAGCTTCTGCCTGGGGCTTCCCAGCCTTTTATATGCAAAAGCCTCTGCTGGAAGGTTGGGTGGGGTGCGGTCTCGGGGAGTCTACAGGGCAGAGCAACCAGCTATGGTCCATTCTCAGCCCTGCCCTAAGAGGCACTGGGTCTCAAGCTGCTCTGGAGTTTCTCCTGGTGCTTGACCAGCTCCTCCCCATATGGTTCTGAGTCCCCAGAAACTCTCCTGGAACTGGAGTTCAGAGCCATCGGGAGCTTGTGCTTCCCTCCGGTATGAAATGCTTCCAGCTCTTTCTGCAAGCCCCTTTGCGTGCGCCTCCGTACCTCTGCACTTTATTTCCACACCTCCTCTGAGTCTCAGGCTCTTTCTAGTTGTAGAATTTCCACTCAGCCAGCCTTCCTGTGGGTCTGGGTGGTATCTGTTTTTTCTTTTCATTGTTGTTTTAAAATAGTTGTGCATGGCCGCAATTCCGGTGTTCACCTATGCTGCCATCTTGTTTTTTTTTCCTGTTGTTCCTTTTGATGTGTAAGTGGGTTTGTCAGTGAATTGCTTCCTCTGAGTCCCTTCGAATCATTCCCTATGGATTTGATAGCATTCTTTTTAAAAATATATTTTTATTGATTTCAGAGAGGAAGGGAGAGGGAGAGAGAGCCACATTAATGATGAGAGAATCCTTGATTGGCTACCTCCTGCACGCCCCCTAGTGAGGATCGAGCCTGCAGCAAGGCACATGCCTCCAACCAGAATCGAACCCAGGATCCTTCAGTCCACAGGCTGACGATTTACCCACTGAGCCAAACCAGCGAGGGCCGCCCTCCTTTCTTTTCCAGGGCCCCTGCGTCACCACAGGCTCTATAGGTGTTCCTTCTACCACCTGAAACTGTTATTAGAGGCTGTGAGAAGGACTCCCATTAGGGGTAAAAGAGTGAACACTATGTGTTCTCTGTGCCCAGGGGTCCCCGTCCAGGAAAAGCCCATGTCCAGGAAAGCTTGTCTGGTGGAGTCATCTGTCCTTGACTTTGAATTTCAGGCTGTTGTCTGGGTACCCAGGTGCTTTCTTACTTCTCTGCTCTTTCTCATTCTTCTACCTCAACATCGTCCCTTTCTTTTCCCTCTCAGACTCTAGCTTGGGATCTGCCTCAACTCCCACTGTTTTTTTTTCCTTCTAATATGTGAAAAACTATTCGGGATTATTTCTCAGAGTTAAGAAAGTTGTTTGGATTGGGGGAATAAGGACACATTTATAATATCTTAATCAATAAAGGAGGGAAAAAAGAAAGTTGTTGGAATAATCACAATCTCATTTAGCTACATTATTATCTGACAGTGAACAGGGGAATCAAACCGACACCACCACACACATCACAGAGGTGAGAATTCATCTTTATTATATTTTTTCAAGAGATGCTCTTGAAAATGCTCTTTAATGATCTAAAATAACATACATACCCACATGTCACCCAGGCAAGGTAAAAAAATTATACCTGGATTCTCACAATTCAATAATATCGACCAAAGAAATTACATTTACAAGAACACAGAGGAACTGTGTTTTGCCTGGTCGCTGTAAGTCAAGCGATGAATGGTACTTGTCATTTTTTATTTTTTTTGCGATGAATGCCAAGAGCCCGGAGTGCGTGGGTGCCCCTGTTCACCCTCTCTGCCCGCAGCCCCTGTCGCCTGCTGCTGGTGCTACCGTCTGCGTCTGTGCTGTCTGTGTCGTGCCCTTTCCAGCGCATCCGTGCGGATGGACCGTTTCTGTCTTCACTGCTGGTCTCGCTATCGTGGCAATGGCTTGATTTCTTTTGCTTTTCCTGCTTACTTACAACTTAGTCTTAACTGTTTATAAATTTTTCCAGTTTGGGTCATGTTAGTAAACCTTTTCTTCCTTGTTTATTTGTCACTTTAGTTTGTTTCCCAGGATTATCATGGCATTCTGTAGCGTTCACATTTTGAGAAACTGAGTACTTTAAATTTCTCAAAATGAGCAAGCTTTTGTGGGTGGGATTCCTAGTTCAAGCGCACCCCCTTCAGGGAGTCCTGTGGTATCGCCTCTCTCATGCTGGAGAGTGGGGAGTGCCTTTCATTTCGGTGGTTTCTTAGTCCCCCCTTCTCGGCTTGGACAGGCCACGGGGTGGTGTGCCCTCTGCTGACTCTGAGCTGGGCATGTCTGTGGGTGTCCTTCTCCGCCCTGATGGGCAGGACTCTTGCTGGGCCGGGCATGCTCAGACTTGGCTGGGCCCCAGCAGGTTCCCGCTGTCTTTGTGGTCTGGCTCCCAGAGATGCCTGTGAGCTCTGGACACGCCACGTGGAGCCCATGTGTTCAGGTCCGCTCGGGCCTCTGCCGAGTACGTCCTCTGCGGATGCTTTCCTCTCGGATTCTAGGAATGGAACTCCAGTGCTTCTTTTCCTCGCCAGGCAGGAAGGCCTCTCAGAAAGGCCGGAGCCCTGCGCTCCCTCCCCCACGGCAGGGGCGGGCTGTCTGCAGGAACCCTCGCTCTGAAGAGTGGGGCTGCGATGGTCCCAGAGCACTGTCACCCTCGGCCGGATGCTGGCGTGTGAAGCGTGTGAGCAGTGCTGGTTCTGTGATCACCAAGCCATCTGGACAGTTTCTGCACTGAAGAGTCTTTGAGACTCACCCTATGGCTTGTTCCTCTGTCTTTTGTAACGAACCTAAAATCCCTAAGTATCTGCAGTTCTGATTCGTTTTTTTCTTTCTTTCTTTTTTTTTTTTTTTAAATCTTTATTGATTTCAGAGAGGAAGGGAGAGAGGGAGAGAGATAGAAACATCAGTGACGAGAGAGAATCATTGATCAGCCCCGCACTGGAAAGCGAGCCGGCAACTAGGGCAGGTGCCCTGACCAGGAGCTGAACCATGACTTTCTGCTTCACAGGTTGACATTCAGCCGCTGAGCTGTGCCAGCCGGGCTGGTTGGTTTCTTAATTTGTTACCCAGGTTTTCCAAAACCTACTTTCCTGGGGTTAGAAGTGCTAGTAAAGCTTCCGTTTTGAGCCAGAGGAAGAACAATGTGGCTCCCCCTCTCCTTATACATGAAAGGGAACTTGGGCAAGCTCCTGAAACCCGCCACCTAGTTAAAAACCAGTCTGGGACAGTCGTGGTAATGCCATTTTCAAGCAACAGTACATTACAAATAAATACAAATTGTTACGGACAGTTCATACGGCGGGCCCAGGTCAGACCTGCTGTAGGCTTACACTGCAGTAAAATACAGAATGAGGGTGGGCCAGCCGGCCAGCGTGACTCAGTTGGTTGAGCATCATCCTGTGCACTGGAAGGTGGAAGGTTTGATTCCTGGTCAAGGGTGCATGCCTGGGTTGCAGGCTTGGTCCCCAGTCTGGTGTGTTTGGGAGGCAACCAACTGATGTATCTCTCTCATATCTCTCTCTCTCTCTCTCTCTCTCTCTCTCTCTCTCTCTCTCTCTCTCTCTCTCTCCCCCCGCTTCCTCTATCTCTAAAATAAATTTAAAAATTATCAAAAACACCCTCAAAAACCAAAATTGAGGGTGGACGTTGCCTGGGTTGCTTGTTGCCTTGGTGATTATGGCAGACACTGCAGACCGCCCTCTGTCGGCTGCAGGAGGAGCGGGTTGGCAGGAGCAGCAGTTGAATTTCAGGCCTGTGGAGTTTGAGTTCTGGAACCTTTGCGTCTGGAATCTGGGAGAAGTCTGGGCTGCTGATATACATTTGGGAAATGGCAATGTTTAGCTGGTAACTGAAGCCAGGAGGCCAGATGGGATGACCATCAAAGCAGTGAGTGCAGACAGCAAAGAGGACAGGACGAGACCTGAGCCCAGGGCCCCTAACTCAGAACGATGTGGAAGAGAGAGGAGATGGCCATGGAGAGTGAGCTGGACCGGCTGGGGAGCAAGCACAGAACCAACACTGGTCGTGTTCTGGAAGCAAAATGAAGGCGCAGTGCTCCCTGTGTTTCCACGAGGGCCTGTGCTCCTTGGGGCAGGGCCGTGTCTGCTGAGCTTGTGTCCCCAGTAGCCAGGATTGTTCCTGCTCTTAGAACAAGACAGCGCTTTCTTTTTGTGTGGACACTGAACAGACTCTTTCAGTGTCTGTCTGATGCTTTGCTTTCCATCCACAATCTGTAAAAGGTACAATAAAAAGGTATACAATGTTCATGGTTGACTTGGTTACCAGTGAACTTGGTAAAGGTCTTGTCCAGATGCCTTCTCTGTGTCACCCAGTTCTGAGCATGGTGCTATCATAGGGGCCAGTGTCCTTCACTGTGCTCAGAAGTGGCCTTTTGCAAAGGGTCACACAGGGTCACATGGGATCATATGGGACCAGAGAGGACCACACAGAACCAGGATCTGTCCCAGTACTTTTCCTTTTTAAAAAAATCCTCACCCAAGAACATGCTTTTTAAAAAATTGGTTTGAGAGAGAGAGGAAGAGAGAGGGGGGAGAGAGAAACATCGATGGGAGAGGAAACATGGATTGGTTGACTCCCACACACGCTGACTGAGGATCAAACCCGCAACCTGGGTATGTGCCCTGAACCGGACTTGAACCCATCACCTCTCAGTGTGCAGGACGATGCTCCAAGCAGATGACCCACACTGGCCAGGCAGGACGTTTCCCTTTGAAAGCTGACACTTCCCAGCCTACACCTCAGCTTGCTCTTAGTGGGGGTCCATGGAACACGCGTGACCTGAGCGGCCCTTGGAGGACTCCATTGTCGACAGGTTTGGGCCTATGCATTGCATACAAATGTCTGAATAGAGAACCCACACAAGGTGTTTCCGCCCCGGCTTGTGGATCACGTCTGCTCTGCCAGCGAGGGCGGTGTTCCTGCTCTGTGCTGCATGTAACGCTGCACAGACAGGTGCGGCACATTTCTCTGAGGGCCGCAGCCATGTGAGCGCCACAGCGGCAGCCATTACCCACCTGCACTAACAGTGTTCTCTTTGGAATGGGAGCCAGCCCGAGAGGTGAACACGCTGCTCCTGTCCTTCTAATTAGCTTTATTTAATCCAGACATGAGCAGCTTTTCACACACTCGCTGGCATTTGCACTGCCTCTGTCTGTCCATAGGCTTTTGCCCATCTCTCCCACCATCTTCCATGGTCCCAGCTGAGGACGCTCACAAGGCCAGTCAACACACTAAAAAGAAAAACCCAAGGGACCAGTCTTTAAAGGCATTCCCTGGGACTCCAGGTGCTAGACGAGGGTGTTTCTCTGTTAGGGGTGATCTGACGGGGGCTGAGGCCCTAGACCAGGGCATGTGCAAAGCACGGGGAGTCATCACGGCATAAAACATACCCCACTGTGAGCCCCAGGGGCTGTGAGGGTTCGTGTGCGTGAGCTGGGAAAGGGGTGACCACACCCATGAGAGGGCCTCTGATTATCATCCGTCGACAGGATTGGGGACTGAGACGTGATGCGTCATAGACATTGGTTCTTTCCTGCAGGTCTCACTCCACAGGACAGTGACAGACGATGAAAACATACAGACAAGTGCTCTCACTGTGGCGTTGGCCCAGGAAGAACGGTGGGGGATGGGGTGGGTGGGCCTTTCTGAAGGGGAGACTCTGGGCAGAGGATGGACAGGGAGGGGTGGGCTTCTGGGGGGACTGCCTGGCAGAGGGATGGCAGGTGCAGAGGCCCCGAGGGCAAACACATGTGAGTGTGAGGAAAGGCAGGGGCTCATTTTGGCTGGCATGGAGAGAGTAGCTGACATGGTCAGGAGTGGAGGCCTGGAGGGGTCAGCTCAGGCCTCCCTGTCATGGGAAGGGCGCGGGGAAGCCCTTGGGGGCTCCAGGACTAGTGGCTGGCCAGGTTTTCATTCTAACGTGCACCCTCTGGTGGCCGTGCTGAGAATTGTCTGGAGAGGCTGCCTGGCTACCAGGGAGGGTGGGCAGGAGCCCTCCATCAGGATGTGTTTTGCAGATGGAGAGGACAGGGTTTGCTGATGGATTGGCCGGGGGTGGGAGCTACCTGGGAACTGAAGTTCCATCTACTGAGCTGGGGAAGGCGGGGAAGGAGCAGGTCCTGTGGTGGGCAGTGCTGAGGAGCCACTGGCTGTAAGCGCTCTGAGTCCTTGTAGAAGGGAGAAAGCAGTGCTGGAGGTGTAGATCTGAGTCACCAGTGGCTTCTTTTGGAGCCAGGGGCCAGATGTGACCACCTGGGGGGGTGGTGTCGGCCAGAAGACAGACACTTGGCAGGGGGGTGGGGGGAGGTGAAGGTGGGGTTAGGGGGGTGGGTGTTGTGGGTCCTGCTGCCATCTGGGCACCAGCTGATGGGATGTTCTCTCCACCAGTGGTTCTGGGTGACAGGGAGAGCATGTGCTCTGCACAGAGACCCGCGCAGCTGGGGCTGCAGGGCCGTGACTGCTACTAAATGACATTCTTTGTTCCTAGGTTGTGTATGTGCCATAACAACACAAACAGGTCTGCTGTCTCACAGGCCTGGCGACATTTACTTCCATGTCCTGCTGGTGGTGTGCCCTTGGGTTGGTTACTTCACCTTGCCAAGCCTTGCTCTCCACATCTGAGAAATGGGCATTGGGTTTCAGTGAGGATTCTGTGACAGCATGTGAATCAAGCACTTTGCAAGGTCCTGGAGGATGAAAGTGCCCAATAATCAGTGACCCCTTCATCCTCCCTCACTCTTCCCCCTCCTCCTCTTCCATTTCCAACCCTCCCTCCTCTTCTCTCCCTGCCTGTCTCCTGGTCATCTTTCCATCCTAAGTGATCACGTACAGAGGCGCTCTGTGCAGTCCAGGGGCCCGGGTTTGGGAGCCACAGTTTGAGTGCCCTAGGTGCGGCCAGGAGGACCCTCTCTGTGTTGAGGTGCTGGGGTACTTGCATTCCTGACCATGGGAGCTGCCTCTCTGCCTGCCCTGGGCTCAGGATGCAGGGCTTTGCTTGCATTTGCAGTTTACTTCTTGGGGCCTGCGAAGGGGTGTTATCATATTAGGGCTTGAGAGCCCTGGGTGTGAGTGCAGGGGACACTCTGGCGTTGGCCTCCCAGGCACCTCCTCCACTGGAGGGAGCCAGCGGCTCTTCTTGGTGTTGCCCACCTGAAGCGCTAAGGAGTTAGACACTAGCCGCCCACCTTCTCCTCAGGTGCCTACAGATTATTGCGGAAAGAAATGAAAGACAAAAGTAAATGGAAAGACATCTCATGCTTATGGATCGGAAGAGTTAATATTGTTAAGTTGTTAGCAATCTTACTCCCCAAAGTAATCTACAGATCGAACATAATCCCTATCACGACCCAATGATGTCTTTTGCAAAAAGAGAAAAAGCTATCCTGAAATTCATAGGGAGTTTTGAGGGATGCCGAATAGCTAAAATAATATTGAAAAAGAATAAAGTTGAAGGTGACTTACTTCCTGATTTCAAAACTGACAATAAAGCTACGTAATCAAACAGTGTGGCAGCAGCATAAAGACCAACATATAGACCAATGGACTGGAACTGAGAGCCCAGAGAAAATCTGGCCTCACCGGCCGAATGATTTTTCAAGGTCACTCTACGGGAAAGGGCAGTCTTCCCAGCAAGCGATGCTGGGGAAACTGGATACTCACGTGCAAAAGAATGGAATTGTTCCCTTAGCTAACACCATCAACAAACATTAATTCCAAATGTTTCTTGTATGTGTCCTGACCAGGGATCAAACCCGCAACCTTGGCGTATTGGGACAACGCAACAACCAACTGCGCTACCCAGCCAGTGCAAAATTAACTCAAAATGCATAAAAATTTAAATGTTATAGCTAAGATTATAAAGCTCTTATAAGAAAACACCAGGAAAAACCTTCATGACATTCAGTTTGGCAACCATTTCTTGATAATGACAATAAAGACAGCCAACAAAAGAAAAAAATAGGTAAATTGGGCTTCATGACAATTAAAAAAAATTGTTAATAAAAAGATACAGTCAACAGAGTAAAAAGGCAACCTGCGTGATGGGAGAAAATATTTGCAAATCATATATCTGGTAAGAGATTAATATTCATGTATATAGAGAACTCTTAAAACTCAACAACAATAAAAATGAACAACTAATTCAAAAATGGGCAAAGGACTCGAACAGGCGTTTCTCCAGAGAAGATAAACAAACGGCCAATAAGCACCTGAAAAGATGCCCAACATCACTAAGGATTAGGGAAATGCAAATCAGGTGCACAATGAGATGCCAGTCACACCCAGTAGCATCACATATATGCATACAACGGGAAGTAACAGGTGCTGGCGAGGATGTGGAGACCTTGTGTACTGTTGGTGGGGATGTAAAATGGTGTAGCCACGGTGGAAAACGGTTTATCAAATCCTCACAAAATTAAAAAAACAGGACTACCATATGATCCAGCAATTCCACTTCTGGACATCGATTCAAAAGAATTGAAAGCAGAGCCTCTATTTGTACAGTCGTGTTCATAGCAGCGTTATGTACAACAGCTAAAATGTTGACGAAACCTGTTCCCACTGACAGATGAATGGATGGAGAAAATGTGGAATAGTTTTCAGCCTTAGAAAGAAAGGAAATTCAGGTACAACATGGATGAAGCTTGAGGACATTATGTAAGTGAAATAAGCTGGACACAAAAGGACAGATATTGTGGGACTCCATTTTTATGAGATGTCCAGGGTGGTCAGATTTATTAATATAGAGGCGGAGAGTAGCGTGGTGGTTGCCAGGGGTGGGAGAGTGAGGGATGTGGAATTCGTGTCAAGGGGGACAGGGCTTCAGCTGGAGAAGATGAGGAAGTGTGGGGATGGATGGGGTGACAGCAGCACATTCTGCCTGTATTCCATGTCACTGAACTCTACACTGAACATGGTCAATACCGTACATTTTGTTTGTGTGTTTTACCACAATTAAAAACATGGAAACGAGTAACGGAACTCTGGGCAGCTATCGTTGGTGTAGGTCGCTTGCACTGTGTGCTCACAGTTGTCCTCAGCTCGGAGGACTGCACCTTTGTCTCATGCGGCCTAGGGGACCTGAGGCTGGTATCCAAGATGGAGCACGTTGGGGGAGTTGGCTAATCTTGGGACAGGGGGAGTCTTTTGGCTTCTTCTACGTGTTTTATGAGGTGCCTACTATGTGCTAGGGGACATGCCAGTCCCCCATGTGGTTCCAACACCCAGTGTGAGGCCCCTTAATTGGCTTCAGATGCAGCCACAGTCTTCCTGAGCCACTTAACGAGCCTGGGTAACGAGCTGCCTCGCTCTCAATATTTGTTTAACGCTTTAATCATGGGCACAAGTCTGTGGTAACATTAATTCCAGGGGAGCTTTAATGATGTAAGTGTTCGGCGAAGTCCCCAGCTCCTGACCCTTAGGTGCCAGATCTGTTTGCGGCCACGTGAAATGTTTTGCGTCACTTGCAAAAAAGAAAAAAGAGATGCTGTTTTTCCTCAGGAAAAGAAGAGGCATTTCACAGCTCAGCCTTGTTCTGCGGTGGGGTATTTGTCAAGGACTGTGGAAAGCAAACACGTGGAGATTTCTAACACTTCTTTAAGGAAGGAGTCAGGGTTGTCAAAACCAGAACAATTATCCTATTCCTCCATCGGCTAATCTCTTCATCCACCACCCACCCACCAACTCATCCATCCATCCTTCCATCCATCTACCCTTCCTTGCACTCATCCATTAAGTTTCTACCCATTCACCTACCCACTAACGCATCCATTCATCCTTCCATTCATTTATACGTCAAACCACTCATCATTCCATCCTTCCATTCATTCACTAGCCACCAACCCATCCATTCTCCTTCCATGCAGCTACCCACCCATCAACCCATCCAATAATCGTTCCACCCATTTATATCTCTTTTGCCCCATCCGTCCGTCCATCCATCCATCCATTCATCCACTCACCCAGCCAGCCATTCACCTAGCCTCAATCTATCACAGGCTGAGGTCCACTCTATTCTGCCCACCCTTAGGTCAGGGTGTGTGCCCAGCAGTTGGGAACAGCCAGCTACTCCACTTTTCTGAACTTCTGCTTCTTCACCTGCCAAATGAGACCATGTTGGTGATACACTAAGACCAAAGCCTGGCTCAGACAAGCAAGTGTTTAATAGCTGCCAGCGACAGCTGCTGTTAGGAGTGATGAGAGTGCACCCCGACACAGGTGCTGTTACCCCCATTTTACAGAGGCAGAGCCCTCCGCTCTGCTGCCCCTCGTGCACGGGAGCCCGGCTGGGCCCAGGACCTGCCCTTGTTACCTGAGTCGCTGTGACTTCTACATCTTTGGGGGCCTCTCAGGGTGCAGGTCCCAAGGGCTCGCTTGGGAGGAAGCCAGAAGCTGTACTTGTCTACCTCTGGAAACACTGAAAAGATTAAGAACAAGAAGATTTGCACTTCATCATTTATATCCTATAAACAGCTACTTCCCTCCTGACTCTCCTTAAATCATTTTGAACAAAGTTTGCTTGGGGTTTTCAGGCTTCCTTCTTATTTCTGTCCTTCCCGGTGAGAGAGAAGCTGATTATGGCCCAGTCTGGCACAGACGGACCCTGTTTGTACAGTCCCGAATTCTTCCTTTTTAAATAAAATTTAAGGCCCTGCGCAAAGACCTGCAGGACTGGCCTCGGCTTTGATTCTTGGTTGAGTTTCTGAAATGCATATATGAGGCTGCTAATGCGCTGAAATAATTACCCTTGGCGAGAGGGAGGTGTTAATGCCTAGGTGTCCGCCTGCCAGCTGTCTTGCAGTTAGTGAGAAAAGTAACGTCAATCTCTGTTCATTGCTATCAAGTTGCCGCCTTCCTATCCTTATCAGGAATTGCCAGCCCTGTTGTCGGTCCTGCTTGACGGCAGCCAGACGAGGACATGAGTGCCTCCCTCTGTGCTCCCAGGTGGTGTCCTTGGAAACAGACTTCAGCCAGATGGTGGCAGCCAACCTCCGTGATGCCCAATGGCCCCAGCTTCTGGAATTCACACCCCGTGAGTTTCCTCCCTCATTGCATCAGGGCTGGTCTGTGTGACCAATAGAATCCACAGAACGAATGCTATGTCACTTCCAATGTTAGGCCATAAAAGATACTGCAGCTTCCATATTGGTGTGTTGTAGGTAGAGCACAGGAGGTTTATCTCGGTGCAGTGGCTGATGCAATGCTGTGAGCACACTGCAGCAGTTCAGATCTTTCTGGCACACCAGGAAGATGGCAACGCCCGCCTGAGCCCCTCCTACAGCCACGTACACAGTACCCCAACCTTTATGCTCATTGGCTCCCTAATAAGATGTTCCATGATTGGCCACCTCCGCTATAAATACTGCTGTACTTCCTCAATAAAATGAGACCTGCGTCACAGAACCTGGTCTCCGGAGTCGTGCATGCAAGTGTCCTAGCGCTAGGGGCTCCGTTGTCCTCACCCCTGGGAGACCCCCTGCTTCAGTGTGTATCTCTCCCCCTCTCTGTCTCTGTCTCTTTGACTCTCTGACTGTCTCTGTTTTCCTCTCTCCCGCTCTCTGTTTCTGTCTTTCTTTCTCTGTTAGGTCTTTTGCCCTGAGGAAGCCAGCTGCAGTGTCAGAGCAGCCCTCTGGGAAGTCACGTGGTAAGGACCTGAAACCTCAACAGCCACACAAGTGAACTCAGAGGCAGGTCCTCCGGCCCCAGTCGAGCCTTCACGTGACCACAGCCCTGGCTGTCAGCGTGGTTGATTTTTGCCACAGGAAAATGTCTTGGATCAATGGAGGCAAGCTGAAGATGTTCACTGTCTTATGTCCAGCCCATGGGAAAATGGATGGGAAAATGATCACTTAACCTCTGGAATGCAAGAAGATACAAGAAATGAGCTAGAGAGCCTCTTTTTTTGGGGGGGGGGCACAGTTTTAATCACTACAGCAGATGGAAATCACTCTGATAGAAAAGGAGAAGGGAAGCGGACTGGTATTTTTTGAGTCCCAAAATAATGATAGTCACTGGGCACTGCTTCATACCTGCCATCTGCTCCACAGACGTTTCACCTGCTTGATCTTCATTCACTCTGCCTTTAACAGATGAGGGGACCGAGGCTCAGATGGTGCTGTGACTTGCCCAGGGTCACACAGCTCCACAGCAAGTGAGTGTGGGCTCAACCCAGGGCTGTCTCCATGCAAAGGGGAGAGTCATGAATGAGTCATATGAGGGGGGGGACAGAATCTCAGAGCTTGAAGCCATCAAGGTTCTGTAGACTGTGATCATGTAAAAAAAAAAAAAGTAAAATTGAGACACACAGACTGGCAAACTATCTTTTCCTAGACATGAACTTATAAGAAAAAGAAATGAGCAATATTCGGGTTGAATTGTATGTAAGCATGTGTTTAATGCATTGCCTGTTTTGGAAAGGAGAGTATCATGAAGGGGAACAAAAAACTACTCAGAAATGTTTATACCTGTTGGTGTTAGTCAGCAGCAGGTCTGGATAGTGGAGTTGGGATGCTCCTGGAAGATCAGGCACATGTGACGGTATGTATTCCCGGTGAGCTGTGAGAACCGAAGCTTCCGTCTCCTCTTCCTCCAGCTGATGTAGCCAGCGAGGTTTCAGCTCCTGGCTCTTCCTGTGTCAATTACAGTATACACTCAATATTATTTTATATCAGTTTTAGGTGTACAGCATAGTGGTTAGAGAATCATATACTCTACAAAGTGTTCCCTCTGACATTTCCAGTATTCACCTGGGCCCATAGATAGTGATTACAATATTACAATATTATTGACTATATTCCCTAGGCTATATTCCCTGTGACTATTTGTACTTCTTAATACCTTCACCTTTCCATCCTCCCCCAACACTCCTCCCCTCTGGAAACCATTAGTCTGTGTTCTCTATCTATGAGTCTGTTTCAACTTCGTTCTTTTATTTTGTCCTTTAAAGTCCATAAGTAAGTGAAATCATACTGTATTTTTCTTTCTCTGTCTGACTTCACTTAGCATAATATACTCTAGGTTCACCCATGCTGTTGCAAATGGTAAAGATTTCATTCTTTTTAAAAACAAATTTTATTTATTGATTTGAGAGAGGGGGCGGAGAATTTGAGAGAGATTTGTTGTTCCACCCATCCATCCATTCATTAGTTGCTTCTGGGAATCAAATCTGCAATCCTGGAGAATCAAATCCTGGAGAATCCTGGAGAGTACCAGGATGACACTTCAACCAACTGATCTATCTGACCAGGGAAAGATTTCATTCTTTTTTGTGGGCAAGTGATAATATCCCATTGTATAAATGTACCACAGTTGTTTTATGCACTTGTCTGTTGATGGGCACTTGGGTTGTTTTATATCTTGGCTATTGTAAATAACACTGCAATGAATATAGGGATGCATATATTCTTTCAAATTAGTGCAAGAATTTCATTCAAAAAGAATGTGAGAAATATACTGTGGCATCCTCAATTGAATTCTATTTGGTGAGAGGGAGGTGTTACTGCCTTAGGTCTTCGCTTGCCAGCTGTCTTGCAGTTAGTGAGTGGTGTGTCAGAGCAAGCACACGATCACATCTGAGCTCTGTGATCCACTAGCAATGCCTGCCCTGGGCGTGGGAGTGAACAGTGTGATTGTGCGGTGCACCTGCCATCTGGCACCAGAATGTTTCCCATTTGAGCATTCTGACCCCATGTCCAGAGGGGAGCATGCATTTGAATGTGGATATTAAACGGATGTTTCCACCACCACAGCCACATTTAGTCATAAGGTGGTGGCGGTGATAATGATACAAAAATAAGCGGGACATGCTGAGTGGATTCCTGATTAGCCAGCAAAACTTCGGCTCTGGAGTCCAAGATATATACCCAGAAGTGGGATCACTGGGCCATATTGTAGTTCCACCCTTAATTTTTTGAGGAGTCTCCATACTGTTTTTCATAATAGCTGCACCAACCTGCATTCCCACCAGCAGTCACAAGGGTTCCCTTTTCTCCAAACTTTCGCCAGCACTTGTTGTTTGTTAGACTATTTTTAAAGTAAAATGTTATTTATTTTTATTTATCTTCACCTGAGGACATGCTTTTACTGATTTTAGAGAGAGAGGAGGGGAAGAAAAAAAGAGGGAACCATCAATCGGTTGCCTCCCATATGTGTCCTGACCAGGGGTCCATCCCTGACTAGGTGTGTGCCCTGACCGGGAGTCAAGCCTGAAACTTTTTGGTGAACAGAATGATGCCCACACAACTGGGCCACCCGGCCAGGGCAGTAAAGCTTTATTATGCAATAACTTTAGATTTATTAAAAAGTTGCTGAGATGATACAGATTTTCCCAGGCACTGTTTCCCTAGTGTACTTTACATAATCGTGGCATTTGCCAAAACCAAGAAACCAAACCATTGCTATTAATTAAATTCCAGCTGGCGGTGGATTTCACCAGTTTGTTCACTAATGCCTTTTTTCTATTATAGAATTCAATTGAGGATACTGCAGTGTATTTCTCACATTCTTTTTGAGTGAACCCGAATTTGCTTTTAAAATCTTGGACTCCAGAGCTGAAATTTTGCTGGCTAATCAGGAATCCACTCAGCATGTCCCAATTACTTCTTGCAGTTTAAGCCTATTTTCTCCCATGAGTGGAGGTCTCAGTGGGTAGATACATTTCATCTTTTGGCCAATTCTGATCTATTCATGGGTCTGCATCAAACGGTGTGTCAGAGCAAGCACAAGATCACATCTGAGCTCTGTGATCCACTAGCAATGCCTGCCCTGGGCGTGGGAGTGAACAGTGTGATTGTGCGGTGCACCTGCCATCTGCCATCAGAATGTTTCCCATTTGAGCATTCTGACCCCATGTTCAGAGGGGAGCCTGCATTTGAATGTGGATATTAAATGGGTGTTTCCCACCACAGCCACACTTAGTCATAAGGTGGTGGCGGTGATGATGATACAAAAATAACTAAGTACCATTTACTGGTACCATGTATTGAATGCTTCATATGTTCCAGGTACTGTGTTAACTGCCACGTAAGTATTGCACTTACGCTGTATAAATGAGAGGTAGGGCACAGTTGTCCTTCCCATTTTACAGATGACAAAACTGAGACAGGTAAGTTAAGGGCCTTCATCTAGTCCCACAACTTCCTTGCAGAGGGGCCATTGCTCTCCAGGCGAGGCAGGCTTTGTCACGCGCTAGCTGCTCAGAGGTTCTCTGCCTCAAGCCATGTGCCACACCCTGAGAACTCATCTGTGTGGAGCTCTGACAACCACAGCATTCTGTGGGGTTTTCCCACAGGCTTTGGAGCAAGAGCAGGTCAAATGCAACTTCATGGAGGTGACGGACAGGGAGGGCTACAGCTGCATGCCCCAGAGTTTCTGCTGGATTCAGTTCAAAACTAGTTCCTTAAGTGGATATTGCTGTCTGTGTCAGTGATGCAAATTAAGTTTTGGTTTCAAAGGAAAAATGACCGTCCCCCTAAAGGGATGCCTTCATGATTGCAAGAATAGATATTTAGGTAAAGTTCTCAGTAGTCTGGGTACTCCTGACCTGTGAAATCCTTCTCCCTGAGTTCTCTCCAAGCCCCACACATGGTAGGGACGAGCCCCAGACTGATCCACTAGTTTTTAAAATAATAATAATAATAATAATAATAATAATAATAATAATAATATCCTAATATATAAAAACCCTAGGTCCATCACTACTGGAGGCTTGACCAACTGGAAGTCAGTCCTGCAGTCAGTGCTGGGTTGCTGTGGTGACCCAGCACTAACTGCTGAGGGGGCTGCTAATCAGACCAGGAGAGAGGACTGAAGAGAGACACAGGGTCTGATCTGTAGCCTCTGTGGCAGCTTTTGATCAGTATTTGGCTCTCTCTTTCTCTCCAGCAGCCAGTCCTCCATTTCTCTCCAGGTCTCCACTGGGGCTGATGATCAGCCCCGCCTTTCTGATCAGGCCCCATTGATAGCCCAGAGATGCTGACTGGTATAGAAACCAACCAATCAGAACCAAATCTGGGTCAACTGTGATGAACCAATGGCTGCCTAGGAGGCAGAGCTTTTGATGTTGACTGGCATAGAAACCAACCAATTAGAACCAAATTGGCCAGCAGAGGAGGGCAGTTGGGGGCAAGATCAGGCCAGCAGGGGAAGGCAGTTGGGGTGACCAGGCTGGTAGGGGAGGGCAGTTGGAGTTGGGGGTGATTGGGCTGGCACGGGAGCAGTTAGGTTTTAATCAGGCTGGCAGGGGAGCAGTTAGGGCGTGATCAGGCTGGTAGGCAGAAGTGGTTAGGGGCAATCAGGCAGGCAGGCAGGTAGGTAAGCAGTTAGGAACCAGCAGTCCTGGATTGTGAGAGGGATGTTGGACTGCTGGTTTCCCACAGGGATTGGGCTTAAACTGGCAGTCAGACATACCCTGAGAGGTTCCAGATTGGAGAGGGTGTAGGCTGGGCAAGGTACACATCTCCGTCACTCCCTTTCCCCCACCCCATGCACGAATTTCGTGCACCGGGCTTCTAATATATATTCTAATAAAAGAGTAATATGCAAATTAACCACCACTCTGAGACACCTAAGCCACGCCCACCAGGCAAGCCATGCCCACCAGCCAATCAGATCAACTGTATGCAAATTAACCCAGTCAAGATGGCGGCCAACAGCCACGGAGCTAGAGCAAACAGGAGGCTTCTGTTGCACCAGCAATGGAGTTGAAACTGCCTGCCTAGGCCGGCCAGGCCTCTGCTCAAGGCAACAAAGTTTCAATTATAGAAGATAAATAAACCCCAGAAACTTGATGCCAGCCAGCCTCTCTGGGACGTTGGGTCGATGGGAGCTGTGGGCAGCCTGAAAACAGCCCTCAGCCCCTCACCCAGGCTGCCCAGGCACCCCAGTAGGGACCCAAACCCTGAAGACTGTGGGCAGCCTGAAAATGGTCCTCAGACCCTCACCCAGGCTGGTCACATCCCCATGGGGTGAGGGTCCCCACTGGGGGGCTTGGCCAGCCTGCAAACAGCCATCAGCCCCTCACCCAGGCTCGCTAGCAGGTGGACATCCCCCGAGGGGTCCCAGACTGCGAGAGGGCACAGGCCGGCTGAGGGACCTCCTTGAGTGCACAAATTTTTGTGCACTGGGCTCCTAGTATATATATATATATGTTTCAGAGAGGAAGGGAGAGAAAGATGGAAACATCAGTGATGAGACAGATCATTATCTGCTGCCTCCTGCATGTCCCTCACTAGGGATCAAGCCTGCAACCTGAGCATGTGCCCTGACTGTGAATTGAGCTGTGATTTCCTGGTCAAAACTCAACCTCAGAGCCATACCAGCTGGGTATAGTCACTAGTTTTTATTTCCATTCTCCTTTCTTTGCTCCGCTCACTCTCCTGCCAGCCCTCCCTACCTCCGCTTCTCCTCTCAGAGTTCCTTTTCTTGTGAATACTGCTCTTCAGCCCCGTGTCATCCTTGCCCAGGCCTGCCTTCCACTGCCTCCAGCCTGGAAGTCTCTGGAAGGTGGCACTGCATGCCTATGGTCCCAGTGCTCAGCCCAGCGCTTGCGGGAGAGATGGGGGCAGGAAGGTTCCTGAAACACGAGCAGGTCTCTAACTGAGGGGAATCTTATCTTCCAGCTACTTCTTCAGAATTGCAGGAGCTTCTTATGCAATGCCTGTGGCCAGAGCAATGCTTCAAAACATCCCGTGCGCACTGCACTCCTGCTGCACCGCGTGCTGAACACACGCCGTCTGATTTCACCGCACTGTAACCCCTGGCGGCTGTTTCATCCCTTCCTATAGAGGTTATGGAAACCGAAATTGCATGCCCAGGGCCACAGAGCTGCCAGGAATTGTTGCTGAGACTTAAATCAGGCAGTGCCCGGAATGCAGGCTCCCAACCGGGAAGGATCACTAGGGCCAAAGGGGTTGGTGGGGCAGGACTGCAGGGTTTGGGCAAACTCCTGCCCACACCAGCTCTCTTCGTCTCTCTGCTGCCCATCACTGCAGCCCAGGCTGCTGTGTGCTGAGCTCGTATGTACCTTTCCCCCTTTGCTGGGAGCTGCAGCCACACCCACGGAGCTAGCCTATTCCTTAAAATGCTATTATGAAGACAAAATAAAAATCAGTTACCTAAAGCTTTGCAGAAACCTTCAAATGCATGAAAACGATACCTCCCAATATCAACAGCTATAAACAGCATGAAGAGATAAATATTTGTTAAATTCCGCAAGTTAGTTGGTCATTGAACAAACTGATTCTGTGGGACAAGTGCCATGAGACCAACTCATCCCAGTCAGGCCCGCTGGTTAGCCAGCAGCGGGCGATGGGGACTCGGTTCTGTTGGGGGCTTTCTGAGGAAGTGTGCAGGGTGAGCTTGGAACCTGTCCACTGGGGGCCGAGGGGGAGCGTTGCTGCACCGGCTCTGGTGTGGGTGAAGGGCAGTCCTGCAGGGTGACGCCTTGGTGGTACTTCTGTGATGGAATGGCTCCTGGAGGCTTCTGGAGACACAGTGGCAGAGAAGCTGGGCAGAGAGCGAGATGCGCTGTGCAGCAGGCAAGGCGCTGCTGGCTTGCCTCTGTGCACAGCTGGCTGCTGCAGAAACCGCTGGAGCAAGATGGCAGGCTCAGAGGCTAGCACATGGGGCGTGAAATGTTCAACACGCCCATCTCCAATTCCCACCAGCTCTTCCCAGACGTGCCGGGCTTTCCCACTGCCTCCGTCCCTCCAGTGGTTCCTCTTGCTAAGCCAGGTCACGTGTGTCCCAGGCAAAAATGGAAAACGGATAAGTCCTTTGACCAACATCCCATTTAAAGACCTTCCCATGAATGTTATTTGCTGCTCAGCCTGGGATTCCGGCCCCAAGCCTAATAGAAGTCATTCCTTTCATAATAACATCTAAGAGTTGATCTATTAGGTTCACGGTATTATTTAGTGTCATATTTGCTGGTGGTTTGCTGTAGAATTTGTATGTGGCTTATGCTCATCTCAAACCAGCCAGACTTCTTGGGCTCTTCCCAAGGTCAAACACAGAAGTGCAAATGCTCATCACAAGTTAAATGTGCATTACAGATGTTGGGGGATTAAAACATTCCTTTTTTTCAACATGAGCTGTTTGTAGTTCTCTTTGTCCCTTTCTCTAGGTAAGTTTATTTTTCCTGACTGTCATGACTACCTAACTCTGCCTCGCTTACAAGCTCCAGAGAGGGGAGCCGAGTTTCTGGAGGTGGAGTTGATTATATTACAGAGCAGGGCTTGAACGCACAAGGGTAGTTGGCCACTTGCCTGTGAGCCTGGTATAGGAAATGTACATTCAGCTTTTTGGGTTCTCTGCTTTGGGGGGAATCCTAACTGTCATATAGTGGATGGGATGCGTGCTACTGAACATTCATTCATTCATTTCCCAAGCACTTACTACTGTCAGGGTTGGGTTCAATAGTAGACATATGTGATGTAGACAGTCTCCCCATTTTACAGATGTGGTTGGTTTGGTCAAAGAGATGGAGTAAAAATTTCCCCCAGCCCCTCTACCTCTGTGCTATTTTTCTCATGCATTTTACTTCTACATACATTATAAATCCCACAGTACACTGTTTTTATATTTTTACTAGAGGCTCTGTGTACAAATTGATGGACGGGTGGGGTCCAGCCAGCCTGGTCCCAATGGGGGCTGATCGGGGCTGGGCTAGCGGCGGGGGGTGGAGGGGAAGGGACACAGGAGTTGGCTGGCCTGCCCTGCCCCCGATTGGGATGGGGGGCAATTGGGGCCCTCATAGGGCTGGTTGCCCACCGCAGTGTGCATCATAGGACCAATCATTCTGGTCGTTCCGCTGTTCTGGCCACTTGGGTTTAAATATATATATTAGAAGCTAATGATATTTTATTGGCCATCCTAGGTTTAGAATATGCATCTTTAATTTTTCACAGTTTCCTTTAAATAAAATTATCACTTCGTGTGTAGTGTAAGAATTTTGTAATGGCCTACTCCTGAGATTTCTACCATCTTTGGGCTACTGTTGTTATACATCACATCAACCCAGGCTATAAATCCACAATCTTTTGCTTCCATTTTTGCTTTAGATATTCTGTATTTTAGAGTGATTAAAAAAGTCTTTTACGCTTACCTGCATTTAAACAAGTTTCTGTCTTGTTTCATATTTCTTCTGCCTAAAAAAAGTTACTTTAATATCTTGCAGCACAGGTCTACTGGTAAGTAATCATCTCAGATTTTGTTTGACTGAAAATTAAAATAAATCGCCTTCATTTGTGAAAGGTATTTTTTCCTGGGGGTAGAAGTCTGTGTGCTGACAGTTATTCTTCCTCTCTTAGCACTTTCAAGATGACACTTCACTGTGCTCTGGATTATGGAGTTTCTGATGAGAATTCTGCGTTCCTTTTCATAGATGTTCCTTCTTAATCTTTTTGGCTTTCTTTAATATTTTCTCTTTCTCTTTGTCTTTCAGTATTTTGAATATGATTAAAAAAAAAAATCCTGTGTGGGGTTCTCTGATCTTTTTGAATTTGTGACTTGATACCTTTCATTAGTTTTGTAAAATTCTCAGCTATTATTTCCTCAAATATATCGTCTACATTGTTATCTCTGTCTCTTTTTTTCCGGGATTTTAATTACATGTATATTAGATTATTTAATTGCCTCAGTGTTTTTAAAACTCCTCATTGTTGGTCATCATTGTTATTGTTCTCCTCCCCTCTCTCCTTCTCCTCCCCCATTTTTTCTCCTCTTCCTCTTTTTCCAAATTCTGAAAGCCTAATTCACATCAAGGACACAAATCCCATCTACTTGGTACTGCCTTCAGGGGGAGCAGACCTTCCCAAGGCCTTTTTTCTTTTCCTTTCTTTGGTATTTTTATGACTTTATTTGAGCCAAAACTGACAACATATACCGGGGAGCAAGATCTCAAATGCTCCTGAAGTTTCCTTTGTTAACAGAATACTTCTGTGGTCTCGGAGAGCCTCCCCATAGAACACTAATTACCAAGGGTAAAGAATAACTTTACAGTGAAGAAACACGCCCGACACCACCGTGATCAACAGTAACATCATCGGTAACGGACAGTGGACCTCCTGGGCCTCCTGATCTGACAGAATGATACAACCTCACTTTGTGGAGTTTTTGCTCAGAATGCACACCCTGAATCTAGTGACCTGATGTCAGACAAACCCAACCTGAAGGACATTCTGCACAGGAACTGGCCCAAGAAAGACCAGGAAGACCGAGGAATGTTCCAGATGAGAGGAGCCTAGGAGACACGACAACGGAACGCAGTGGGTGGCCTGGGGTTTTCTTTGACGCACAGGACGTTACTGGATCAGCTGTTGAAACCTGAGTAAGTCTGTAGATTAGATAGTGTCCTCGCCACAAAGCGAATCCCTGACTTTGAGGTACTGTACAAAGGACTGTTGTTGAGAAGGAGAATGTCCCAGTTTTAAGGAAACATAACTGGAAGCACGGAGGGGCCAGAGGCCCATCATGTCTGCATGACAACTTCCTCTGAAATGGCCCCGAGAACAATGTACGGAGGGAAAATAAGGCACATGTGGGGAAATGTTAACATCTGAGGCTTCTGAGTTAAGGGCATGTGGGAATTTTTTATACTGTTTTGAACTTAAGTGAACATTCCCCTTAAATATGACGGATTTGAGGACTGCAGCGAGCGTCACGCAGGTTGTTTGATGTGTGGTCGCCGTGTCACTGCCCGGCTGCGGGCCTTCTCTCCCAGCACCCCCAGCCCAGCGCCCTGGCACCACCATCAGAGCAGTTTTGACACCACTCGCGCCCTCCTCTGGTCCTGGGCCCCACTTGGGACTTGCTACTTTTTCTTCTGGGCTACTGATGAGCAGCCACTACGCTTACATATGTCCAGGGTGTCAGGTAATTTTAACCTTCACATCGACTCTACCCTCATTTCTGTCTTATAGATGAGAAAACGGAGGCTTAGAGAGATGAACTAAGAGTGAGGTGACCAGACATCCCGCTTTTGGCGGGACAGTCCCGATTTTTAACCATTTGTCCTGCGTCCTGTGGCGTTTTTTAAAAGTCCCGATTTTTGGAAAGAGACGTTTGTACTGCTCTGTAATATTTTAAGGAAAAAAAAAAAAGAACCCCCCCGGTCAATGGTGTCCCGCTTTACCAATGTTAAAATCTGGTCGCCTTAGCTAAGAGCCGAGTTTTAAGAGCAGGTCTGCCGCCCTCTCCCCTGCATCCCGTTCTCTTGTTAGCTTGTGATCACCCGTCCGCCCTGCATCAGCTCTCTGAGGGCAGGGCCCTCGTTCTGTTCTGTTCGCTGATGTGTCTGGAGAACCTGGCGCAGAGCCTGCCCTGTGACGGGAGCTCAGAAAATAGTTCCCGGGCGAAGGACCATCACGGGGCTTAGCTCACTTAACACGTGGGTGTGGGCGTGGGGGGGGACCCTGGCTCCCGTCCTTGGTCTCCACTGAGAAGCAGCGTAACCTTGGATAAGTTAGCCGCCCACAACTTCCGAATCCACAGCGTGCATCTCCTACGCCTACCTCTCAGGGCTGTGGTGAATATCCCATGACACATGCACGTGGGTGCTTGTCGCAGTAGCTGGCTGTACACAGATGCTCCGTCTAGACTTACTGAACGAGAGAATGGATGGGCGAGTGGGAAAGTTCCCAGCGGCCTCCGTCTCTAGGGGATCCCAGCTCTGCTTATTGGGAGCGACACGGAGGGACTTATGTGGAAATATGACTTAGGGCAGCGAACCACGTGGGACTATCATCTGCGTATTTGTTCGTGTTGTTGTCTCCCACTCCCGGGTCCTGCCTGCCCCGTGCAGGCTGCTCCCTAGCTCGCCTGCTCCTGCGGCTCACGGCAGGCAGGCCATTTGCGGATTGACTCGGCTCATGTCGCTCCGTGACGTGTTCATGGGGGCTCGGCAGGATCTCCTGCCTGTCCTGATGCTGTCTGCCCCGTGCCTGGGGCTCACACCTGGCTCATCGTCTTAGCTGTGATCCTCTGTTGGCCTACTGGGAGGCGCTGCATTCTCTCGCCCAGGGCCTGTTTGGTACCCGACCTTTGAAACATGCTATCAGGCAGCCCTGGAAACCGTGTCATTGCAGCTCCAGCCTCCTTTCCCCAGGAGCACCTGTGTCTGCATGTGTTTCTTCTCCCAAACTGTTCCTGAGGGCACAAGGGCAGCCAGCCTCTTCCACGCGGGCCAGCTGCGCCGCGCCTGCCGCCCAGAAGGTGGCGCTGCCGCACGTTATATGGGAGCCGGAGGTGAAGGAGAGAGAGAAACCAGTGCTCTAATACTACAGTCAAGGCTACATCACGGGCATTTGGACCAGTGATCTGAAAGAAAAAAATTCTGAATACAAAACGAGGTAAAGCTTCCATTCAGTTTTGAGTTCTGTTCCCACGAGGACCGCCCTAGAGGTTAGAAGAGATTTCTTAGCTCTGCCTGGAACTCTTGCAGGAAAGGCTGGGCGGGCTGAGAATCCAACACTGTTTTCCTGACTAATTGGGAAGGTGGGCTGTGGGCTGTGCCCCTGGCTCCGTGTCCCTGAGAAAGTCACAAGAACGCTGAGCCCTGGCTCCCGCATCTGAGAAGCAGAGGTTAAGGTCCGTATGCCAGAGGCTGGCTGAGAGGCTACGAGGTGATGAACACAGAGTGCTTAGCCCTGGGCCTGCTGGGTAGTAAGCTCTCCCTGCGATTGGGCTGGCAGCCTGGGTGGTGCTGTGGTTAGAGATAGGGATGCCTCTGGCATCCTCCTTTCATGGAGGGGGCTTTGTGGGGAATGCAAACCCTCCTGTTGTCCCAGGGAGGTCATACAAAGATGACCCCTAGTGGCCTCTCAGACCTCGAGGGGGTGTGGGGGGAAGAGGTGTGTGACAGCCTTTCTGGAGATTCTGGCCAAGGCCCTGGAGAAACACGGGCAGGGCGGGCCCTGTTCTGCTGGCATTGGCATAGGCACCAGGAGGGGGTGCAATGAGGGCTTCTTCAAGACAGGACATATGGGGGGCATTTTGAGCAGAGGGCACTGCCTAGGCAAAGGCGTGGAGATGGGAAGGCTCAGGCATGGCAGGGGTGGGCCAGTTTGGGCGGGGAGGATGGTGGCAAAGGTGGGTCCATGTGAGTGTGGGGACTTCACTCCAGGCCCGCTGGTTCTGGATGGGCCTACGCAGGTATTTTAAACCAGGGCGAAGGAACCCCTCAGTGCTGGGGACAAAACCGTTTTAAACGGGTGTGTGTGCCTTCCTGAAGCATGATGCGAGGTGTGTGATGAGGGTTCCGGTAGTTCTCAGAGCACGGAGCTGTCAGCCTTAGACGACATAAAAGGGACAGGGTGACCCAAGTCAGCAAGCCCCATGCTCCTCGCCGAAGCCTCTTTTTCTTCTCAGGTTGGGCCTCTCCCTTCCCTTCCTCCGCTAAGGCGCACTCCAGCTCCTCGCGCAGCAAACGCCTTGGCACGCTGCCGCTTTGCATTTGTCTCCGGACCCAGAGACGTGCAGGTTGTTGTGGGAGGTGGGCCCCCAAGGCCTTGCCTTCCAGCCTCCTGCCCCCCTCCCCCTCCCGGGTCCCCACTGGGCCACGTGAAGCTTGTCGGAACCCTTTTTGAATTTCTAGGGTTTTACCAAGACCATCTACATCAAGCCTGTCAAACTCAAAGGCTAACACGGGCCAAAGAAACAAGGTTTAAGTGTATGTGGCCGCTAAAAAACAAAAGCTTCAATTTTCTTAGAAACGTAGGTTTATTTCGATAGACACATGCTGAATAGGAAGGGCTGAAATAAATGAGTCACCATTAACATAAAATAATAGAACATTTAAATAAAAATTAATGTTTTTCCCTGAACATTAACTTACTGACACTGAATAACTGCACTCATTAATAAGTGTAATGCAAATAAACCTATCTTTCTTGTTCTCCAAAAGCAAAATATTTCCGGTTGTGCACACCAAACAAGTGAGTCCAAGACGAATGACATGGCGATCGGCTGCTGAAACATTTGCTGCTGGTATTAGTGGAGACAAATGGAGCGCGTGAGGGAAATGAACGCAACACAATTATAGCTGTCAGTCATTAATGAGTGTTGAAGTTCGTTATTAATAATTATGTATAAGAGGATATTGTAAAAATCAAGTTATGAAATTTTTATTAAAACATTTCTTACACACCGTTATATTGGCTGGGCCGCAAAAATGCTCGTTGTGGGCCGCATGCAGCCAGTAGGCCTCGAGTTTGACACGCTTGACCTACATCCTTTCTAAGACTGATGTCTGGACTCAATAAACAGATGTGGGGGACTCTGGGGTCGCCGAGTCATTTCTCTCCAGAGTGTGAGCCAGCCAGCAGTGGGCGCTGTTCTATGGGGCTTTCACTCTAAGCCAGTGGTTCTCAACCTTCCTGATGTCATGACCCTTTAAATACAGTTCCTCATGTTGTGACCCAACCGTAAAATTACTTTCGTTGCTACTTTATAACTGTAACGTTGCCACTGCTATGAATCGTAATGTAAATATCTGATACGCAGGATGTATTAGGCGACCCCTGCGAAAGGGGTCCAGACGCAGAGCCCAGTGAGTGGACTCTTGCGCGCTGGCCTTTGGCTTTCTATCCAGTAGCCGGCGTCAGCTGCGCCCAGGTTCGATTTACTGTGACGGGGACAGGGCCAGGGGTGTTTGGGCTGCACTCCGGGGACGTCACGGCGGCCTTCCTATGTCCAGATGGGGACAGGAGGGCACCCCTGGGTGGAAGCACCCTTGATTGTAAATGTTTTGAGGTGAAGAGAGGGCTGGGGACCCTGTCCCTCATCACGGAGCATCTCACTGGAGCCTGGGGGAGGAGCAGGGCTCGGCGTCGGCCCCACAGAACAACATTTTGGTTTTCACACTCGACATTGAGAAGCCATTAAATGGAAAGGAAACCTGCGCCCTTCCTCGCAGGCACGCCAGCCGCCGTCCCGCCTCACAGAGCGGCTTTTGTTCGGGGCCGGAGTGTAAAATTGGAGTGGCAGGTTGTCGGTGCGTACACGGCGAATTTCCTGGCTTTCATCAGCTGCGCCGCTCAAATGACAATATTTAATCCCAAATGTTTCCTTCCCTTCCCTGCCCCTCCCGTCCCGCAGACGAGGGGCTTCCCCCCTTATTTGCAAAGTAGACTTCGTTTCTGTTTCTTCAACCGTAATGAAAAGTGTGTTTATGATTTTCTCTCGTATATTTGCAATTACACAAGGCCCTGCTGAACATATTAAGGGCCTTTCTTGGGCGGACTTGACTTCCTGGGCTTCAGTGCTATGTATGTTCTTGCTCATCGCTCCATCCGCACTGACCGTTTTACTTCTAGGGGTCAGGCCTCAGAGTGTCAGGTCCACGCTGTTTTAGTATATGTACACGCATGCACACACACACACACACACACACACGCACGTCTGCCTCCCAGGGTTCCTCTGGGAGCCCTGATACTGGCTGAGGTGAGCAGGGCTTTCAGGCTTGAGCTGTGGAAGAGGATGGCAACCCCAGGCCGCAAGCATCTACACACATCAGAGCTGTGCCCTGCTGCGCGGGTGACTTGGTGGTTGGGATTGTCCTGTGCACCGAGGGGTTGTGGTTTGACCCCCAGTTGAGGTGCATGCGGGAGGCAACAGATGGATGTTTCTCTCTCTCCCTCTTCCTCCCTCCCTCTCTAGATATCAATAAAAATATTAAAAAAAACCCAACAACTCAGAAATGTGCTTCTCTGTGCCTCCGTAGAACCGCTTAGGAATCTTTTTGGTTTTGTTAATTTTCACCTGAGGATATTTTTCTCATTGCTTTTTAGAGACAGTGGAAGAGAGGGGAGGGAGAGGAGGGGAAAAGATGAAAGAGAGAGAGATTGATGAGAGAGATAAATATTGACTGGTTGACTCCTGATGTACCCTGACCAGGGGAGGGGAGCAAACCCACAACCCTTTAGTTTGTGGGGTGATGCTCTAACCACTGAACTGCATCAGCGAGGCCCTTTTAGGAATCTTGAGCTATTTTTCAGCCGGCGTGTGTGTCTGGGGGCAGTGATGTGTGACACGGACATGCAGGACACTCATCCCTGCATGTGTGTCCTGATGGCAGGCATGCCCACCTTAGCTGAAACTAGCGACCACACCCATATGTATGGCCATGGGCAGAGGGTCCTGGGAGAGGGCGCTGTGGACAGTGGACTTCTGGGGTAGATCCTGCTTACTTCTTATGGACAAGGGCCAAGTAAGTATTGATGAGTTCAAAATATATATCAGGGTTGATGAAGGCGAGGCTCTCAAAAGGTGTCCCCACTTTGGGACACCATGAAAGGACATATGGGTTCATAATGAAGGTGGCAGTTTCAGCTCTGTGATCATTTGCAGTTGGGCTCACGCCCCAACTCTGCCACACACTAGCTCTGGGGCTTTCGGGACATTCCTTCGCCGCTCTGAGCCTGGTGCGTAGAGGGGAGGGGTGCGCTCGAGCCACCTCGTAGGCTTGCTGTGATGACTAGGACGTAGGAAGTGTCCGTGGTGCCTTGCCCAGCCTGTAGGAAGCCCTGTGATTTGTGTGTTGTCAGGACTGCGTTGAGGGGAGTGGGGTTTCCAGCTACACAATGTAAGGGGCGTCCACCCTCAGGTGCCATCCGGGTACTTGCACAACTCTGGCTGTGAGTGCCACCTCAAACGGTGCACCTGCTCCGTCACCTTAGTCCTGGCCCTCACTTTACGCAGGTAAATACCACACCAGCTTTGTCAGGTAAGGAAGGGGACCCCTCATCTCACAGGGATTACAAACCCACACAAGCCCTCCTGCTGGTGTGAGCTCTTGGAAGACAGAGGCTGCCCCTATTCACACCATGCAATTGCATGCTGCACCCTGAACACAGCAGGTGCTACTTAAATGCTTACACATGTGAACTGAACGAAGGTGAAGATGAAGGAGTCGAACTTTCACTCAGTTTCCCAGGAGCGAGGCCATCTGCTCCAGCTGCCACCTCCCACTGGGGCTGAGTGCTGCTTTAGGATCGCCCAACAAGTAGATTTGGACAAAAGTTTAGAATTGTATGATTCCATGGACACAAAACACCCAGACAGATAAATCTATAGAGACAGAAAGCCAGGGTACAGGGGTAGGAGGAGGCGGGCGGGAGAGACTGCTGATGGGTATGGGGTTTCACTTTTGGGCGATGAAAATGTCTTGAAACTAGACAGAGGTAACGGTTGCACAATCCTGTGAATATACTACACAGCACTAAATTATACACTTTAAAAATGGTTAAAATGATACACTTTATGTTGTGTATTTTACCACACACACACACACACACACACACACACACACACACACACTGGATTCATCAGGACTCTTGAGGTGTCTGTGACAGAGCAGGACTCATGGTTTATGGATTGAAGGTGGGGTTGAACAATCAAACTACAGGAAGGTCACACACGGTCGTGACTGCATTTGACCTTTGTTTCTGCTTCTCTGCCCTCTTTCATTCTCCATTGCCACTACCAGCTGCCTCCACCTACTGGCAGGCACGGCCATCAACACCCTGTGAGTGGGGGGCTCCTCCAACCGCATGGCAGTGTCTAAGGGGCTGTGTGGTTGCTTTTGGGGAGGCGTGGGCCCCAGAAGATACCCCACATATCAGCAGTCCCCCTCCCCCCTGGTTAGTTGACAGGTGGCAGGGCGCCGGGTCTCCTGTCTTTTGGAATACATGCTCTGCAGCACTGCCACAGCTTCCCGTGGGACTTCTCCATCTGTGTCTTCTTCAGGCCCATTTAGAGCAACTATCATTTCCTCCTCCCTAAAGCCCCCAGGTGCCTACAGGAAATCCTGCTCCAGGTGGCGGAACTCATCAAAGAGACCAAGGCCCCACCAAGGGGATGTGCTGGGAGGTAGGGACCGCACACCTGGGAACGCTGTCATGCACGGCAGAGCTTGGGATGGGGCTGATGGAGAGATGCTTCCCAGGTTAAGCTCTAATGTTCATGTCAGGGCAGGACTATGGAGTAGATCCCCACAGGACAATCCTACACCCCGGGCCTGTGAGCTCCCAGGAGAATTAGACATTAATAATGGCTATCTGGAGCCAAGCAGATTGGTGGTTCTGATCATCTGAGCGACGTGATACCAAGCGTGTGGGGTGTGAATGTAGGGGGCGGGGTGAGTGTTCTGTGGGTTTGCAAGTCCGTAAGTTCCGACTACATAGTGGGTCTTGGAGTTTGGTTCTCTCTTGGCCGGAACATCTGTTCAGCTTTTGACTGAAAGCCGTGGGAGATCTTGCTGATGCCGAAAGGTAGTTTCACCTGCTGCTCTGGAGAGAGATTGTGAGAGCCCCAAAACAAGCAAGCAGAACCCCCACTTCAGACGCCATTGCTGTCCTGGGGGAGGTTTCCTTCTCGCCCTTAATTTTGGGATTAATTTGTTTTAGAAGTTCCTTGGCTGCTGCTGTGCATGTGTGTGTGTGCACATGTGTGCATGTGTGTGCATGTGTACGAAAAGAAAGACCAAGAAGAAAGTGTGTCATGTCCTTCGGAAATCAATGACCTTCCTGAATTTCCTTTCTGAGACTAGGCCCAGCTCCGGCACCTCTGTCGCCTTGGCAGTCTTCTTGGAAGAGGCTTTGAAAAAATGAAAGGGCTTGGACCACCCCCGAGCCTTGTTCCATAATGGCTCCGAGCCAGGATTGTCCTCACCTCTGCATTTTGAGTGCTTTATTGTTAACCCAAAGTGGTCTTCGTTGATACAAATATAGAAGCAAAAGCTGGGAGCTCTCTGATTTCTAACCCCTGGGCCTGTACTATTAGTGAGAGAGTCAGACATCATAACTCACCATTCTCATGGTTCCATTGGTTCCCGCAGGTGGGGAGTCAGTGGTGTGCAGCTTTCTCCTCCGGATTTATTAATTTTAATTTCAAGTTATGAGTCACCAAAAACTCTTTTTAAAAATGATTCCTGAATTCTCACGATTCAATAGATATTAGTCATACATGAGTTTCTTTTCTCTCTCTCTCTCTCTCTTTTTTTTTTGGGGGGGGGAGAGTGGTTGTCTTTATTACATTATAGATTACTTTGAAGATCACACTCCTGCTTGAATACAGTTTCCAAAACAGAGTCTTTAAGTTCAAAGTCTCACGGCATCTTCACTACCCACCTAGGAAGCAGGTGCTGATAGTTTTACAGACAAGGAAATCGAGGCCAGCCCCGGGGCAGACACCTTGGGGAGCTGCAAGGCAGGGCCTCCATGTCAGGCTTTGTGATGCTTATGCAAGAACCTTTCTTTTTTTTTCCATTTTCAAGCACTTTATTTTTTTTAAAATTCATCTTTATTGTTCAGATTATTACAGTTGTTCCTCTTTTTCCCCCATAGCTCCCCTCCTCCTGGTTCCCACCCCACCTTCTGTCCTTGCCCCCCAACTGTCCTCATCCATAGGCGTACGATTATTGTCCCTTCTCTTCATGCACCCCCAACACCCTTAACCCCGAAAATTGTCAGTCCACTCCCTTTCTATGCCTCTGATTCTATTCTGTTCACCAGTTTATTCTGTTCACCAGAATTTTTATGTCTTTTCAGTCGCGTCTGGATTGTGTGCTCCAGGTTGGAATCTCCGGGAGTCACAGGACTCTGAAGAGCAGACACATTCATTCCTCCAGCCTTCCCCCGGAAGCTGGACCTTTCCACGCCCGCTGGTCAGTGTCACGCCTGGAACAGGGCACGTTCCTACTCCAGGGCGGCTCGGCCATGGCTGCCTTGGAGCAATGCACTGTCACAGTTTGAATAGTTTCCAAACTTCCCTCGTCAGCACCTCCCTCCTGCAGCCCTGACACCTGGAGAAGGGAAGACTGTTCCTGAGGAGGACAGATGCCCGTGGAGGCAGGTCAGGCATCTGTCCTCCTCGTCGGCTTGAGTTATTTTTCTTGAAGGCGAACACCTTTCGATAGTCCAGGGCCATCACCCGCCAGAGCGCGCGATGTATTGCTGCTTTAAAAATTAAGTGCGTGGAGCTTGCAGAGTGGACGTGGCCCTGCAGTTCTTTAATTAAAAGTTCAGAAAGTGCTCTCATGCTGCGATCCCGGGGGCTGGGGAAGGCTGTGTGCTCTGTCCCTGGGCCTCCAGGGAATCTGGCCGGACCACCTACGGGAAATTAGCCTGAGACCTCGGCCTCGCTGGGAGGCGGCAGCAGCAGACAGCAGCCTCTTCGGGTGCTGTTGTCCCAGCCACGGTTCACACTACATAATCTAATCTTTCAAGGCTGTTTTCCTCTGGAGAGGCAGGGAGCTGAGTAACTCAACAGACAGCACTGCTGCTAATCCCCCTTTCCTGCGGCCCAAGGGTTTAACTCCTTGCCTTCTGTTTTTAGCTGTGAGTTCAGAGCGGGCGGTTGGGATCAACATCAGAATTATACAAAAAGCATTTGGTTTTGTACTCATGCCAGTGGAATGATCACAGCGGACACTACTCAGCGTCCCCGGTTCTTCTCTTTGCCTGGCGCTGCTCTAAGCACGTCAAATAAAGTACCTTGGTTGCTCCTACCCTAGGAGGTGGATACTGTTATTGCACACAGAGATGTTAAGTTACTTGCTCAAGGTTGCATAGCATGGAGGGAGTTGGGGGCTGGGATTCAAACCCAGGTTGGCTGCTTCAGGTCTTGACCCCATGCTCCTCACTAGAGAGGAAGGCCTCAGAATAACCCTGAACTCTCTGCTTATTCAGTTTTATGTCATTCATTCATTCATTCATTCATTCATTCGCCCATTTGCATTCAACGCCTGCAATGTGCAAATGCCAAGGTGATTTAGATTGTGGCACTCACTGTGCCCCCAGGAACTGGCAGCCAGACATGGGAATGAATAAACCTAGAAATAATTATGATGCAGAGAGCTGAGGTCAATCATAGCTGTGCATGGCCCGGCGTCGGGGGGCAGAGGAGAGTCGGGGAGCACGGAACTCAGATGGAGGCAGGAGGAAGTCAGACAAGATTTCTCCAGGGGCCAGGAGGAGGTGCTGGGGCATTTGCTGGGAGGGGTGATGATGGAGTGCACCAGGGGTGGGGAGAATGGCACAGGCAGTGCCTCCTGGGAAACTCTGGGCCGTGGCGGCCAGTGTGGATGAACGTGAGAAGGAGCAGAGCAGAGGCACAGAAGAGCCTGGACTTGGTTCGTTTGGCCTGCGCAGGGTCTTCATCAGAATCTCTCGACTCTTGGGGCGGGCCAAGCGAGTAATTCCATTAGACCTGGCTGCTCAGCACCTTAGGAACCAGTGTGTGCAGGCGGCGTATGGTGCAGAGCGGCCTGCTGGAGCCATGCGATGTAGGACTCAAAAGCGGCTGCTGTAGGGCTCAGCCAACCTCCCCCCCTTCCCCCAGGAGACTAGGGGCTCTAAGTGAAGCCCACCCCTAGGACACAGGTCAGGGCAGGTTCTTGGCCCTCATCCATCACAATATGACTGCTGGCCGGTGCAGGATGTGAGTGGGTTCCAGTTGGTTCCATTCCAGTGAGAGCAGACAAACCATCCTTGCATTTTCACTCTGCAACCCCAGGCTGGGGCAGCACACGGAGGGACCCTGTGGAGTGGCCTTCTCTCCACGTCCTGGCTGAGAGGTTTCCTCTGGCTTGGAGGAGCCAGTGCCAGCTGGGTTCAGAGGGGCCCTGCAAGTGAGAACACACAGATACTCGGAGCTGTAAGTTGCTGTCTACTGTTTTGAAAGGTGCAGAATGTTTAAATAATTACTTCCAAACGCGGGACCTCCTTCCTCTCCTTCACCTGAACTCTGAGTCAGCTTCCCCTTGTCAAGCTTCTGGTAGCCTCTATTGTCTCCTCCCCTCCACTTCCTTTGCCCTTTGCTACCCTCCTCTATGCACCCCTCCTATCTGGGGCCTGGCGTGAGTTCTAAGGGCATCTCATTAGCGACTTAGATTTCTCCTGACTACTTCTTTCATTGCTTGTTTGTTTTCAGGCATTTCCTTTAAGTAACCACATAGAGAGGGGGCCCTGTTTGTTTTTCTTGCTTAGTGTCCTCCTGTCAATCAGTTCTCCACCAAACAAAGGCTGTGTGATCCTTCCTCCTGCCAGGACTAGTGGGAAGTGAGAGCTACCCCCACCCCTCCATTCCCCCAGAGGATCCAGCAGACACACCTGCTCTGGGGAAGATGGCTCATCTGGAAGGGCTGGCTGCCAGGTGATGGTGCCAACAGAAACAGTTCACCTTTGTGTGCCAGTCTAATGCCCATTTCATAGATTAGGAACCTGAGGCATCGTTAGTTGCTCAAAGTCACACAGTACATTATGCACGTGGATACGAACCCATGGGCTAGCTCAGCCAGCACTGTAGAAGTACGAGGCACGTGTGCAATTGTAAATTTTCCCATAGCCACACTATGAAGAGGGGAAGTGAAAGCAATTTGAACAATATACTTCATTTAACCCAATATACGCAAAGTATTATCCTTTCAACATGTCTTCAATGTTAAAAATGCCGAGTGTGATGAGCTGAATGTAACCCGCTCCCCCCAGTACATGTGTGGAAGTCATAGCCCTAAAGCCGTGGTATTTGGAGGCGGGACCTTTGGGAGTGATTAGGTTTAGACGAGGTGATGGGGGGGGGGTGTGGATACGATGGAACTAGTGTTATTCCAGGAAGAGGAAGAGACCGGAGCGCGCTCTCTGCTGCATGAGGACACAGCCAGCCGTCAGCAAACACCACTACGCAGGCTCCCTGATCTAAAGCAGTTGTCAGATAGTTCCCTTGCAGAGCCGGTGGGCCACGCTTCTTGATGTTGAGGAGAGGGAGCCGAGGCAGTGCAACAAGTTCAGGTTAAACCTCACGCCTGCCCATGACCGTTTCAATGTATTTTTATTATTTTATTTAAAAAATCCTCACCCAAGGCTATGTTTTTATTGGTTTTAGAGCGAGAGGAAGGGAGAGAGAGAAACACCAACATGAGAAACATCCATCAGTTGCCTCCCGTACTTGCCCTGACCAGGAATTGAACCTGTGACGTTTTGGTGCACAGGACCGCACTCCATCCAACTGAGCCACACCATCCAGGGCTCCATGTGTTTTTAGAACTGAGGAGGTAAAGTTAATTTCAGACTCTTCTCTTGTCCAAGGCAAAGGAAAAAGCTGTCCCACAAGTCCTAATCTCTTGCTTCTCTTTGCTTAGAACAACCCTGTTTTCTTTTCTTCTAGAACTTTATTATGTTTTTAATAGCAAAAAATATTACATTGGAACAATGGGGAAATATTGAAAGCATATCGTAAAAATTCTAAGTTGCCCTCAGAGGCAAATTTGCACATATGTGGATTAGTAGCGCGTATAAAACGTATAAGGGAGCTATATTGTTTTCAATGCTAATGAAATACATCAGCCACTGGAAAACTTAAAAAAAAAGGGCTTAGTCCTTTATGTGAACTCACTTGACCTCTGTGTATCAATTTGCAAAGCAAGAAAGTGGGAAAATAGAAGAGAAAACAGGGTTCGGACACTCTGAGTTTTGACATCGTCTTTGGAACAGGAGATTTTTGCTCTCTTTCTGTTCATTTATTGATGTGTTCAACACATATTTGAGTCAGATCCTGAGTTAGAACTGGGGAAACCAGAGGCCAGCGTGGTGCCGCCCGCCCAGGCTGCCAGTCCAGCGGGGGAGACACGTGAACACGATAGAGCCACAGTGTGGTTAGAGTTACAAGGGGACGTGCAGGTGGATGGGCGTTTGCTAAAAGTGGGGGGCCCTACGCCATAATGGCAGTGTCTGACCTGGGAGTTGGTGCTTATGCTGAGGCCTGCAGGGGAGAGTTGGCAGGTGAAGGACAGACAGGGACGAGGATGGTGCAGGCAGAGGGGACAGTACCTGCAAAGGCCTCAAGGCAGGACGGAGCTTGGGGAGTTTGACTCAGGCCTGCGCCCGGACAGAGGAGACTCCTGCGGGAGAGCCCAGCTGTAGAAAGGGGCCTCACCCTGCCCCATCCTCACCCCACTGCCCCACAGGAAGGCACCTACAGTTGCCTGTGTTGCTAAGAGCCAAGGGAAAGACCTGGCACCAGTGTGGGGGGACCCGGGAGCTCATGGAGCGAGGCACCTTTCCCGTGCCTCCTCGTGGTAGACTCTGGGCAGAGTCCCTCCTCCGCCCGGCACAGCCCCGCCTGCATTTCTTACACTTCGCAGCTTCTGCCCCATAGACTGAGCTTAGTGCTTGTGGCACATTCCGCACCTTTTCTACCAGAATCCACCTTCCTGTTCCTTTCTACCAGAACTTAGTCCACAGCACCCCGTCGCCCCATCTGCACCAGGGCCAGCACACTGCAACCTGAGGGCTACCACCTCTTCGTGTAAATAAAGTTTTATTGCAACACAGCCACATTCACACATGAATGGATTGTCTGTGACTGCTGTCACATCGCAACAACATGGTTGGGTAGTTGTGACAGATACCGAATGGCTTGCAAAGCTGAAGATAATTACTAGCCGGTCCTCTACAGAAAAAGTGTGCCAGCCCCAGTCAAGGCGAGTCCCTCCTTTCCCAGCTTCCGTCAGCTGGTGGGGGACCCAGCTGGGAAGTGTGGAGCGAGTCAAGCCGCCTCTCTGAGTCTCAGGTCCTGATTGGCAAGCACTTTAAGCTCATTATTTCACTTAGTCCAACAGCCGGTGAGGGAGGTCCTCTCCTTATCTTGGAACCGAAGAGAGGGAGAACAGAGAGGGCCAGTGACCCATGCAAGATCACACAGCGGGGAAATGGTGGCGCTGGAATGGAATCCTGTCTGGCTGCTACATCTGGGTCTTACCATCAGAACCCTGGAGGTAGGGGCTGGTGGGAGTGGGCAGAGGAGGATATCGGTGTGGGTACCTATGATCCTAATTAGCATTCTCCATGGAGCGTGAACTTGTTCACACCCTGCTCCAGGCCCCTTCACATGCAGCTTAGAGCAGGGGTTACGCTTGTAGGCGTGGAGTCCACCTGCCTGGGCTGAACTCTCAGTTGTGCTGTTACTGAGCGTCAGCCTTCCCATCTGTCTAACGGGAAGACAGCACTAGGGATCCTGGGGCTCCTGGAAGTGGCTAATATGGGTAAGTGCGCGGTACATAGTAAGTGTTCATTCAAACTGGCCATCATCATTCACTCAAAACCAGCCTTTGCCAAAGGGCAAGGCACAAGCTTCAACTCAACCATTTGGTGAATCAATTATTAGAGAAGAATTGGGAGGAGAAAGTGGAAACCATTGCATGGGATCCACCCTGGAGACAGACCCTCGACGCGCGAGTCCGGTTTTGTCTAGCTCAGTCTTACTGAGAGAAGTGCTTGTGATTCCTGCGTTTCGATGGGAGAAGGAGGCTGGGAAAGGAGCGCTCCTGGCTCACACCCACACAGCCCTCCAGGCGAGCGGCCGGCGGCACAGCACTGTCTGCAGAGCCCTCAGCTCGTTCTCTGGGCCCAGACGGAGTGCAGCTGGTGCCGTGCGCAGACCCTGTCCCACTAGCCAGCGACCAGCACCTCAGAATCCAGTGATTTTTAACTCTCTGATAAGAAGTGGAAGTCCAAGCCCATGTCACTCCCCTGGGGTCACAGGGGGTTTAAGCTGGGCCTGGACCAGGCTCCGAGCGGCCAGCTTCTGGCCTGAGGTGAGGTTACCAGCTCAGACCTCACTTTTTTGGCCCATGAATTTCTACTGAGTCAGTTCAAAAACAAATGGATCCATTTAAGTGCAAAGGCTTAGAGGCGGGGAATTTAATTACTCAGAGACTTTTTTTCTTTTCTTTTTTAACCATTGAAATTAATTAAAAAATAATTTTGAACATGTATGGCTGACACCCTGCCAGGAACATGTCAGGCAAAAAAATTATCCCTCTCTACATCATATGTTCATAAATTCTGACTGGTCATCTGTTCCCATAGGACCATTGAAGCTCACCTTCCAGGGGTTTTCTCCCCAAAGAAATTAAGATTTGAAACTTTTCCTAAGGAAGAAAATTCTGATGTATATATGTATATATATTCCCATATACACATATATCCATATATATGTATGTTGTTTGTGTGTTTATATGTGTATGTGTGTATATACACAGTAAATATGTGTGAAAGCATATATTTATGTATACATTTGCCTTATGAATATGTAAGCAAATCACCTTGGTATAGCTTTTAAGCTAGCTTGTAGTGAAGGATCAGAAATAGCTAAATGTCAAAGCTCACTTTTAAATCATGACCTCCAAATGGCATTAGAACTGATTTGCACACTTGGGTCACTTCTTTGTCTCACACTTTCCCCACCTGTTATATAAGACGTAGGTACTCATTAAAGAAATCCGCCTTCATCTCTTCAGCGCCAAATACAACTCCATTAAGTGTGATGTATTTCTTTCCAGTGTGTATATATAGTTTATGTGCCCCGGTTAGTGCATGTAAGTACAATGTTGTATTTTGCCTTTTTTTCACTTGAAATTATGTTGGAAGCATTTCCCAGGCATTACATAATCTTTACGTTATTTTTGCTGGCTGCGTAGTATTTCATCCACCCGATAGCGAAGTTAATTAACCACATTCCCATGTTTGAACCTTGAGGCTATTTGTAACTTTTTGATCTTACTAATAAAACACAGCCATGAACAGCACTGTGTAACGATCTTACCCCAGCACAGTCCAAGCAGCCTCACCTGCTGGCCCAGCAGTGGCCTGGGAATGTCCTGAATCACTCTCTTGAAAAATGCTGCTCCTGCTTACTTGTCTGCGCCCCCTCTAGACGCAAAGTGTGGGGAACAGGTTCTGTCGGCCAGGCCTGGTGGAATGTCCCTGTCCCCATGGCGGCTCCAGGCCCAGCCAGGCTCCTGCCTCACAAGGGGCCTGAACCCAGAGCCTGGACGCTGCACCCCACGGCCAGGGCAGGAGCTGCCTCGGGCCCGTGGGAGCTCTTTGCTCCATTTTCTGTAACCTCACAGTGCTCTAAAAAATAAAGTCTGCTAATTAAAAAAAAAAAAAATCTTTCCTGGTCTGTTTAGGATCTGAACCAAACAAGAGCCAGTTCAGATCTCAAACAAAAGAGGCCTTATCAAGAGCAAAGCTTATCTGAAATATTTGCGACAGACTGGCCCAGGGGAGCCTGGACAAACGTGTGGAACGCTCTGCTCTCCTGGAATACGTGGCAGCGAGCCCTGTTCGCAGCTCCCTGCGTGAGAGGGATCCCCCAGGGGCGGCCACAGCGGCCACGGCTCGCCTCATTGAATTTGACTATTGAAAGGTTTGTCCTCTCTCCCTGTCCCTCGGTTTCACAGATTCCTGTCTTTGTGCAGCTCGGCTGGGCTTGTTTCTCTGTTTCCCCGTGTATGCAAAATGCTTTGCACCAAAGGAAAATTATGCAGTATAAACATTTATTCAGAAAAATGGTTTGCAGTGTGACCTCCCTGGAGTGCTTGGCCGAGAATGAAAGCCTGGTACATGCGCCTGCTGGCCGAGGACAGGAAATGGAATCCTTTGCTCAATATATTTCCAGCTTTTATGAGGCAGCGTTAGTGGAGACGTGTCAACTTCTCGCCTGAAGTACAGGCTGCAAAGGGCCCTACCCGCAAAGCCAGACAAACACCCGGGGGCGGAGGAGGGTCGAGAGAAAACCGGCCCAGGAGGCTTGCCGACTTTCACTGGAGCTTTGAGGGGGCCCCAGGATCCCGAGGGCCCAAAGGGGATGGGCTCACGCTTGGCCTGGCCTGCTAAGGCCACTGACACTGTCACCTTCGGGCTCACAGCCGCATGTCGCCCCACCCCACAGCCTCACCTCCTCTCTGCAACTTCCTTTCTCTGCTTCATTTCCCCCAAACACAATTGTGAGTTGAATCGTGCCCCCTGAAAGGATATATTCAGCTCCTAACCCCAGGTACCTGTGAAGGTGACCTTATTTGGAAATAGAGTCTCTGCAGATGACCAAGTTAAGGGAGGTCACTTGAGTGGACCCTAATCCAATGGCTGGTGTCTTTAGAAGAAGAAGGGGACACAGGGGCACAAGGAGAAGGCCATGTGACAGTGGAGGCAGCGATGGGAGGGATGAATCTACCAGCCGAGGACTGCCAGCAACCCGGAAGCTGAGAAGCCCAACATCTTGAATCTGGGCCCCTGGCCTTCAGAACCACGAGAGCTTGAATTTCTGTATTTTTTAAGTCCCCAGTTTGTGGACCTTTGTTATAGCGGCCACAGGACACTCATACACATGGACTAACTGATTGCTGATGTTTAGGGCCTGCCTCCTTACCCCATCTCTGGGTGGACAGGGCTTGTGTCCACTACAGACACTACTGGATCCCTCGTGTGGGCACCTGTAGGTCCTCAGTAGCTGTTAGCTGAATGAGCAGATTCTCACGGATGGTCAGGACACTTTTCACAGCACCTCCTGCAGCGAGCTTTTGGGCCTGAAGCCACATGCCGAGGGGACTACCTGCTGCATTCCCTCCCCAGAATGCACCAACACGCCTCCCTCCCACATCCTCTCCCAGCGCCTCTGCACCGAACGCGGAGCACGCCTCATCCATGAGCAGGCAGCCAGGGTGCAACTCTTTCTTCTTTTTAGAGGTTTTCCCTGCCTGGGTCCACAGTTGTCGTTCTGAATGATGCATTTTTGCCCGAGGAGCCCTAGAGAGAGGAGAAGAAAGGGGGATACACAGAAGAAAGAAGGTGATGGGAACATTTTGGTGATGCAGCAGAGCAAAAACAAAAATACTTTAAAACAAAGACACCAAGATCCAGGGGCAGCGCCTCCTCTTCCACGCACAGAAACGAAGACGCTCTGGTACTGACCAGGCTGCGGGCTCAGGAGGGCCCTGGCCCCGCTCACAGTGTCTCCGGCTGGACAGAGACAGGACCTCGGAAACTGATGTCAGACGTTCCTCCTGTGTCCTGTGGAAGAAGGAGAAACATTTGCTCTGGGAGCAGGGGGCGCCCCAGGACCAGGGGACAGCAGGCTACGCCTGGGAGACTGAAGCCTTTATAGCCATGGTCGGCTTCTCAAAACAGAGCCCTGTCCTTCCCCGCCAGGCAGGGCGGCCTCTCACAGAAACTCCTGCCACGCGCAGGGTTTGGGACGGCCAGGGGCAGCCGCTGCTTACCCTCTCCTGTGGCCCGAGCTGGAACAGGAAGGAGGCAGAGTGCGACGGGGCTCAAGAGGCAAAAACACAGGATGCAATCCCTCGGGGCCCAGGAAGTTGACAGAGTTTCATGGGACCCAGGCGCCTGCTTTTTTTTTTTTTTTTTAAATAATTCTTTATTGCTTAAAGTATTACATATGTCCCCTTCTCCCCACCCATTGATACCTTCTAGCCCTCCTCCCGCCCAACCCTCCCCCAGGCCTTCAGCACCCTATTGTCTATGTCCATGGGTTATGTATATATGCATACGAGGGTTTTGGTTGATTACCACCCACCCACCCACCCACCCACCCTCTCTGCCTTCTCTCCGAGACTCCACACTCTGCTCCATGCTTCTATGTCTCTGATCCACGCCATCCATCAGTTTATTTTGTTACTTAGATTCCACCTATGAGTGAGATCATGTGATACTTGCCTTTCTCTGACTGACTTATTTCACTTAGCGTGATACTCTCCAGTTCCTTTTATACCCTTTGTTGTCTCAAAGGGTAAGAGAGTCTTATTTTTTACCGCTGCATAGTATTCCATGATATGAATATACCACAGCTTTTTATGCACTCGTATATTGATGGGCATTTGGGCTGTTTCCAGAACATAGCCATGTAAACTGCACTGCTATGAACATAGGGGTGCATACATTCTTTCCGATTGGTGTTTCTGATTTCTTAGGATGTATTTCTAGAAGTGGGGTCACTGGGTCAAATGGAAATTCCATATTTAATTTCTTGAGGAAACTCTACACTGATTTTCACAGAGGCTGCACCAGTCTGCATTCCCACCAGCAGTGCACTAGGGTTCCCTTTTCTCCACATCCTCACCAACACTTGTCATTTATTGATTTGTTGATGGAAGCCATTCTGACAGGTGGGAGGTGATATCGCATTGTGGTTTTAATTTGCATCTCTCTGATGATCAGTGACTCTGAGCATTTTTTCATATGTCTCTTGGCCATCTGTATGTCCACTTTGGAGAAGTGTCTATTTAGCTCCTTTGCCCATTTTTTAATGGGATTGTTTGACTTCCTTTTGTTAAGTTGTGTGAGTTCAGATAATTTAACAGAGAGTTTTTAATGAATCTCTTTGCATAATCCATTTGTCCAACATGTATTTACGGAGCAGGTACTAAGTGCCAGACACCATCATTCGTACTGAGCGTTGAAGAACCCAGACCCCACCCGCGTGGGGCCCCTGGCCCAGTGCTTAACAAAGGCTCCCACTGAGATGGCCTTGGGTCTGTATTCACTCTTTCATCCTCACACCATTTGGGGAAAGCCAGACGGGGCTGGGAGAAGGACTGGCATTGGTCAGAGGGCAGAGAGGGCACTTCTGGCTGAGCACAAGCTGAGGAGGATGTGGGCAAGCAGCGAGGGCCCCAGAACCTCCCGACCATCAGAGCAGCAGCGAGGGAGCTGTGCTTTGAATCGACACCCAGCACCTGCCCTGCCCTCCCCCACAGCCGGACCCGCAGCCGGACCAGGCAATGTTTTGTGCCGATGGCTTTTAAATTATAATTTCATGAAGAGGGGCCCATGGCTGAGGCCTGGGAATGAGGCCTGCTCAGCCCAGTCTCTGCTCTGAGTGATGGGGTCCAGCTGTGTTCTCAGCTACTCCAGACCTGTGTCCTCAGCCGGGGACTTCTCCTCCCCCTCTCTCGCCGCCACCCCTTCCATCCTCCTTGTTATCTTGTCTGTTTCTCCAAACGTGTGGGTTCGATTCCAACTTCCTTAGTTTTTATGCATCTCGGCTGGTGGATGCTGACTGCTGCCTGGCCTCTAGAGGGCGCCCAGCAGAGGCTCGGTGTCCTTCCGCAAGGAGCCCAGAAGGACCGAGGGCTGCGGGGGCACTGTTCCTCCAAATCAACAGGTGCCGCCCTCACTATGCGTTCCTCATGCTAATTCAAGGGGGCCCCCGAAACCCCCCTTAGACAGTGTCGTGTGAAGACGGAGAAAAGAAACAAGGGAGATTAAATGGAGAAGAGAGACCATCCCAAGGCGAGGCTGGCCCTGGCGGTGTCACGGTGCAGGCTGAGGGCTGTGTCCCAGCCTCGAGGAGGCCCCAAGGCCCGTCCTGCTTGCCTTCTGTCAATGTGGCGATTGTAGCAATAGCAGGCAGGCAATTAGCTCGCTCATTTTCTGCTCCGAGCCAGAGGCACTGGTTTAACCATCTCCCCGCCCTGACCAAAGAGGAGGCTCCGTTGCCTTATTTCTGAAAAACGTGCAAGAAAGCAGTGGTTGGAGTTGCTTTTCCTCTTGGGATTTTCAAATAAAATTGGAGCCTAATCCCTCCTCTAATACTAATTTAGTAAGGGCTGGGTTAGAACGTAGTCAGCTCCATTTATGAACACCGGTTAATATTTCTTTATAGAAAGCTATACTATTTTCAGAAGCATTTCAGACAAACATCCTAAGAAGACTTAGCGGGCTCAAGATGTTTACCTTGGATCCGAACCTTATTTCTAATTAACCGAGTCTTCAACAGTCCATCAGAGAATGCAGTTACCTGCCAAATTTCACACCTAAGGGGAAAAATATTCCCCATAAAATTTTCCTTAAGAAAAATCCACTCGCTTTTTACCACTAAGACGTTCTCAACATATTTAAATGAACCCCTCTCCACGAACACACAGAACACTAATGTCCTAGACCCCAAGCCTGCCGCTGTGGGTCCCAGATTTCGGGGAAGCCATTTAACTCGGCATTAAGTTTTCAGCAGACACTAACGCAGGGGTTCCTCGAAGACAGAGGGACTGATGTGTGGGGCAGTGCGTCCCAGCTTCCCGGGCTGCAGGCGCGCACTCCTGTGACACCACACGTTCCGGGAGAGTTTCAATGACCGTATTGTTTAACCCACCTTACAAAAGCAGCTGCTTATGGGAACGAAAGCCTTCCTTCTCTGTGCTCAGCTCGATGGACAGGCGGTGGGGTTTTCTCTTGCTGCAGTAGCCAGCAGTTTAGCATTTATTTCACAGTCCTGGGTGGGACATACAAGTTTTTTCTCAGACGTCAGCCTCCTGGGAGAGGACTTTGAGCTCCACAGGGGTTGAACCGTTAACACTTTTTCCGTTTTGCTTACTACTTCTCTCCCCTTCACGGCGTGGGTACCTAGGAGGCTTTTGGTGGAGACTGATTGGATAAAATAAGTGCATTGAATAGGTGTGACGGCTTGTTTTACCAACAATTTCCTAAATTTTAGCTACGAAGATTCTTGGATTTTAGTTCATCTGTCTTACTTCAACAAAGATACCTGTTACACACACACACACACACACACACACACACACACACACACACCCCTTGAGGATTATCATAGATCACTGAGTAGAAACTAACCACCTTTAAAAATTTGAAAAACCAAACCAAACCAAACCAAACAACTCATGTTGGTGAATTAAATTCTCAAGTTTGCTTCATGTGGTTCGGTGGACCCAGGAAAGATGTTTTTGAAAGAGCTCAGATCTTAACTTCATCACTCCCAAGCTGTGTGGCCTTGGAAAAGCCAGTCACCCTCTCTGGGCCTCACTCAGTCTCCTTATCTGTGAAATGGTGGGACTGGAGTTGACGTGCTCAGCAGTGTCACCAGTTCAGGCGTCCTGGAGGGAGAACGTTTCTTTGTGTTTCTGCAAGGTTGACCAATACCAACATACTGGCTTTCTTTCATTGGCATTTTTGAGGAAAGTTCTTTTTATATTTACTTTGCGTTTCCCTTGCAATCGGCCATCTGTCATCAAGTAATTTTGTTACTCATTTTGGTTTGAAGTGTGAGAGAGCCAGTATTTATTTATTTTAGTATTTATTCTTTACCTACTTTCAGAAGGAATTTGAAATGACTTACTTAAACATAAAACACAAAGCAAAAGAGCCATTAATCCAGGAAAAAAAAAAGGCAAGAGTGAAGAGAATCAAGGTGCAGAGATACAGAGAAATTACATAAACAAATCCAGATGCAGGGAAACTATGGAGCAAAACTCACAACTTAGCTCCGAGCTCCCTAGCAGCCAAGGCAACAAGCAAAACTGAGAGGAGGTTGTTATCGATGTGAATGTTGGGAACCAGAAATCCAGGGCGGGGAATAGTCTTCGGCCGCTTCACCAAGATGACCCTTAAATGTTCCTGAAATATCCTTGATCCCAGTCAGAAAGGAAGATTTTTGCGAGTGTTTGAAATCTTTTGCTGAAGTTCAAATCCAAGAGGCTGAAAGTTATTGATCTTCAGTTCCAGGTGGTCAAAAACCTTACAGTTGGCTGACAAAAGTGTGGATAATATTTGCACCAGGAATTAAGAACAGATAAAAATAAGTAAACTTTACTACTAACAGAGAATATGAGATACGAAAAAAAACCAAAAACAAAATACACCCACAACACCCCCAAACGACTGGGTGGAGGTAAAGAGACCTGGCTTTGCACCTCAGCTGTGTCTGTGGGAAGGCCCCACGGCCTCTCCAGGCCCCAGTTTCCTTCTTTTAGATGCCAAATACAAAGGTTCCGCTCATGGGACTATAATGTGTGTCAGGGGCCATGCTTTTGTCTTCTGAAATTAGACCTGTTTAAGCACAACCCTTGTGCATCAGAACACCCCGAGACCTTCATGTTCCACTCCCTTGGGAGTAAAACGGCCCCCTTCTAAATTAACCTATTGAAATTAAAAAAAAAAATTCTTTTTTCTCGTCATGCGAAATTTTCCCAGCAGAAGTGCATTTCGGGAGCCCGGTGTCCACATCTGGCTGCAGGTGAGGCGGCCAGCACAGACGGTGGACGCGCGTGCCCGCGGCTCTCAGGCTGAGACGCCGCAGTGATGTTTTTTTCCAAGAAATGGTCCCTGGGCAAAACGCGGCCCCTTTCAATGGGGGAAAAATGGTTTCAAAGATTGGCTTTTGTTTTTATGGAAAATGGTGAAAAATTTGAGGGAAAAACCACAAAACCCTTTGCTTTTATTGAAACCGCAAAAATTGATTAAATTTTTCTAAAAAAAACCTCCCGGTTTTTGCTGAGGCCTGAACTTTCCTCCTTGAAAGGCTCTACTTTACTTTCCTCCTTTGGAAAGGTCTCCTGAGAGCGTCATGAAAGGTCTTTCTGTTAGCGCGGCCGCGCCGAGCCCGCGCTCCGAGGCTCCACACACAAGCAGAGTT
>PVJC01003176.1:57478-72789 GCA_004026665.1 Murina feae
CTCATTGCCTCTCCCTGCATTGCCTCTTCCTGTATGAATGGAAAACTGTGTGCGTAGATGCTGCCTTTGCCAATGGGGCCTTGAGAACTGACTTCATGAATTAATTGGTCCCCCACCTGGTGGCTGGCGAGGTTCTGTCCCTGGGCCGGAGACAGCTGTCTGTCCCAGCTGAAATCTCTCTTTCTCTTTGCCCACAGTGGACGCACCGCCAGCTGGGCCAGGGTACCGCTGCCTTCACATCGCATTTGGTTTCTCTTAATAAAAAAGCAGCCGAGGAATTCTCCTGTGCCATGAAGAGGCCGTTGGTTTCTGGCCACAGGACAGATTTGTCTTAAAGCGAGTTGGAAGGTGCTGGAAGCAGAGGCCCCCTGGGGACATTTTTGGGGGCCCCTAACTCAGCTCAGAGGTGGAAATTCTGGCTTGGTGTGCTGAAAGGCCGACTGAGGGCTGAGAAGGCCCCCTCTGAGCGGGGGGCCACCTACCCCGCCCCCATATGCTGGCATGCTCTCTCCACGAAAGGGACATTCCATTCCTGGAACCAGCCTGTTGGAAAGTTCAGTCCTACTTGCTCGTATCTTCTGGCAGGTTCTATGGCCCTTTGGGCCTTGACATCTCCATCTGTCAAATGGAGCCAATGACAGCACCAACCACAGATTAAAAAAAAAAAATACTTTTATTGATTTCAGAGAGGGAGAGGGAGAGAGAGATGGAAACATCAATGACGAGATAGAATCATGGATCAGCTGCCTCCCGCACACCCTGTACTAGGCAGCAACTAGGCAGGTGACCTCCTAGTTCGTAAGTCGATGCTCAACCACTGAGCCACACGGGCCAGGCCTCATAGATTTATTTTGAGGGTTAACTAGAGCAGTGCCTGGCATGCAGTAAGTGCTACAAACTACTATTTAAATATTATAAAAATTATATTCCTACCCTTTCTACTACTTCAAGAAACAGTTCTCAGCAGACTCCTGCTATCCAATTGCAAGTCCATCTCCAGGTTGCGCGCTTCACTTTGTTATGGACGCTGCGTTCAATGTCAGCCAGTGTAAGTCTAGCCGAGCGGGATGGTGACCCCTTGACCACGAGGGACTTCAGGGTTGGGAAGATGAGCTCACCCAAACCCACAAACAGAAGCTGCAAGAATTTGAGCCCCGACTTTAAAATCTCTGAGCTCAGCCCAAATCCTATACTCCTTGTGGTCCCTGTATGTCAGGTTTATTTTTTACTGATGTGCACCATACCTGCTAGTTTCAGGTGTACCTCCTAATGATTCAATACTTATAGGCATTGTGAAATGATCCCCATGATAAATCCATTTACCAGCTGTCACCATGCAAAGTTATTATAATATTTTTCACTCTATTCCCTATGTTGAACATTGTACATCCCTGTGGCGTTTCTTTTATTACTGGAAGTTTGTACCTCTTATCCCAGAAGAGGGGTAAGTTGCATTATTATGTAAAAAAACAAAAATCAAAAAGGCAGAAGTTTCAGTCTGAAGCATCGTTCTGATCCCTCTTCGCAGCAGGTGAGACCTCCACGGCTCAGCTCCGACCTGTCTAGGAAAACCTCCAACCTCACAGGGTATCGAGGGGATGGACTAGAGGGTGGACTCCACCTGCCAGCCTGCCCGACTCGTGACATGCGTGACAGTCGGGGCATCGGAATCCCACAGCCCTAATTCCAAGTCATGTCGGCGCCCAGGGAGAGGCCAGATGCTTCCTTTCTCTCTCTCACTGAGGTCACTTTCACCCTGAAATAGCCCTCCACGCCTGGATCTGCTTCCCAAAGCTGACCCTTCTCTGTTCTATTCTGGATGATTATTATTCCAAACACAAGCCTGCCCGTTTGCCCCTGGGTAAGAGGAGCGTTAACAGGCAAACACCGCTCCCTGATCACTGACCTGTAATTTCATTAGCTTTTACATTTAACGTAAATATTGTATGATCATGGGACCAGGCGCAGCTCAGAACAAGTCTTCCTTTTGCTTTCTTATCTGATTATCTTTTAAGAAAACACCTCATTGTTCAGATTCAAGAATAACAAGTTTCCCCACATCCAGTCCTCTCAACTCTTCATTCTTCTTCATTCCTGCTGTCTTGTTGAGCATGGTTTAATTACAGAAACATGCCTGTAAGCGATTTGCACATCTGATAATCAGATTTTCTCTCTCCGCTCCCACCCCCACCCCACTCTGCCACATCTGGAACAGTCCCCTGCCACTCCATGCCCAACTGACTGCCGAACTATTTCCAAATCACATCTCTTTTCTGGTCCTGGCGGCCTGACATGCTTAGTCATAAAATACTCAGATCCTCAGTTCTGTCATCGCTAATTCCTCCCAGGGCAGACACTGGGGAGCAGCACCACGGTCTCCTTTCTTCCCTTCTGATTTGGTCTCATTAAAATATAATTTTCAAAAGATTAAATTATGACTTTCAAAGAATAAAACGAACACATATAAGAGGCTTTACTATTTAAATCACCGATGAGTTGGTAGGACATGAAAGCCGGTTCAAAGGAGAATGTGAAGAACAGACTTGTGTATGGGCAATCAGGAAAACAGAAGTGAATTTCCTCCAAGGTACACACCCGTTTCACCCCATAGGGCAAACGAGGTGTGCTTGGAATCATCTTGGCTGCAGACAGAACTTATTTGCATGTCTGTGGACCAGCATCATTTGCATTCGTTAGGGTTCCACAGGGCATAGCGGTTTAGTAGCCACTCCAAGCCCAAGGTGGCGCTGAGGGTTTGCTGGACAAGTCCCAGTGTTCCAACGAAGTGTTCATTGATATTTCAATTCAATCAATCAATTTCATTGATTGATTTGAACTCCAGTAATCCTTGTCACCTATTTTAAAGTGTTTCACACTGTTTCTTCACAATCCCTTTCTATTTAAATCTGTTCTGAATACTCACATGAAAAAACCCACAGTGTCTACACCTCATTTTAGGAGAAGCTTAGAAGAACACAGGCAAGGGAGGACGGATCACTAGTTCAAGGTAAATCTTCTGGAAACGACACTTTAGTCCAGGTAATTCTTGGCACAAAGGCCTTCCATGGCTCCTGATTGCTTGTGTGATAATTTCCAGATACTCCCATGTGACTTTTAAGCTTTTTCACAACCTGGCCATGATCTATGTTTAAGATTCCAAAAACATTTGTTAAAATAATACATGGCTACTGCAAAAATTCAAAGATTACAGAACCATGTAAAGTGAAGGCTAGAAAGTCCCTCATCTCTCAAATCTTTAGCATGGGCGCAAGAAAGAAGTCTACCTGGTGAACAGTCATTGCTTCCTGGCTGAGGGTCAACCTGAAGTTGGTTTGAAAAGCACTTAAACATCTAATCTAATAAAAGAGTAATATGGGGCCCATGGAGACTTCCTGGTTTTCTAGGGCTGAGTGCCTTTGTTTGACTCCCTGCTACAGTTTATTTAGATATTTGACATGTAAGAGCAGAGTCTAACATGAAAGAAACTGATAGAAATGAAAATAGAAATTCATTCAATGTTTATTAGAAAAGGTGACCCCAAAACTGGCTTAATTTTGTTTAACCTGCTTTCCCCAGATGTCTTTGCCTACGAAGTTTCATTAAAAAAATTATCTTTAAAAAATATCTTTATTGATTTCAGAGAGGAAGGAAGAGGGAGAGAGAAATAGAAACATCAATAATGAGAGAGAATCATTGATCAGCTGCCTCCTGCAGGCCCCCTCCTGGGGATTGAGCCTGAAACCCCAGATATGCACCCTGTAACCATCACCGCCTGGATCATAGATCGATGCTCAACCGCTGAGCCATATGGTCTGTGCCCACAAACTCTTTATCGTATGATGAAGTAATTAGTTTATTGAGTGAGTCCTTGAATGTTGTCCTCTCTCCCCTACCGCTCCCCATTAAACCTGCTCTCTCAACAAGTCATTCCCTCTCCCCCACGTGAAATCTTGGGCAAGTCCTTCCAGGAAATCAAAGTTCTGTCCAGGATAATGTCAACACTCCAAGCCGTAATCCAACAGGAGATTTCTCCCTTCTCAGATCAGGCCTCGTCAAGCTTGGACGCCTGCAAAGGGGCAGGTGGGTCCTGGTAGGCTTACTCATTTTCTCTCCCTTCCCCTCCCCCTGCCTGCCCAGGGATAGCATGTGAGAGAAAGGGGAAGTAAGGCTCCGAAAGTTCTCACTTAACTGGTCTGCTGTTTGGATCTCCTGCTGCGGGGTTCGGAATAAGGTAGTTCCGCATGCTGAACTGTGTGGCTTCTTTGACCTTAATCATAGGGGGCGGGGGTGGATGGGAGATTTCACCCAGAGCTCCCTCATCACAGGCTGCATCCTTTGATGAGGGAACCTAAGTACTGGTTGATCTGGGCTGCATTTGTAGGGTATCTTGGAGGAAGCAAGAGACTATAGTGGTGAAAAGTGGGGATTCAGGAGGCCTCTCATAACGTTAAACTGGCTGTATCACCCAACCAGAATGGCTCAGTGGTTGAGCCTCGACCTATGAGCCAGTTTGGTCAGCGTATATGCTGGGCTGTGGGCTCGATCCCTAGTAGGGGGCATGCAGGAGGCAGCTGGTCAATGATTCTCTCTCATCATTGATGTTTCTATCTCTCTTTCCCTTTCTTCTATCCCTCTCTCCTCTCCCTCTCCCTTCCTCTCTGAAATCAATATAAATATATTTTAAAAAACCTGGCTGTATCTCCTCCTGGCTGTGTGGTCCTGGCTGAGGCTCCACCTCTCTGTGCCTTGGCTTCTTCATCAATAAAATGGGCAGAATACTAACACCTGCCAGGATGTGTGGGCGCCTGGAGCGGTTCCTGACCTGTCGGACACACTGTATGAATTGTTCTCATACACTTGTTATCACACAGTTTAGCTCTGAAGGACTCAACGCCGCAGAGTTGAAGTTGTCTTAACAGGCAAAGTGGAAGTAGCAGGGGGAGGGTCACCGATTTATTGTGATAATTTGCCCAGCCCAGCCTCCCTCCTTGGCCTGTTTCTGTGATTGGGGTCTGCCAGCTGCAGTACTTGCTATCCCACAGTCTGTGTGCCGAGTCTTGTGTTTCACTGTGGCACGGGAATGGGATATTCGTTGTTTGGTAGGGATGTGGCTAAATATAAGATAAATATTCTTCTCCATGCTGGTGAGTTTCCCAGGGCTGAGGATGGGAAAGCCAGAGGAGGTTTTGGCTTCTTTAGAACAGAGTCCTGGGTAGATGATGGAAGGTCTCCTTGGCAAGAGACAAGAGACAGAGAATGGAGACTTAGGCAGTTAAGCTACCAAACTCAGGGGGCCTCCTCATAGCTGCCCAGTGGCTCACTTGAAACCTAACCTCTTCACACCTGATTTGCTTCTCTGCCGAAAGTTCATTAAGTTCCTGTTTGCCACCCTTGTCCGTATAGTCATGAGGGCAAAGACCAGACCTCTTTTGCTCATGATGGTGTCCCCTGACCTAGCACATGCCTGCACACAGTAGGCGCTTAGCATGTATTTGTTAACCTACTGGATGTGGGAATGTCTTCTAGGAGGAGAAAAGAAGCCAGGGGTGACTTCTTTTGTGATCCTGGCAATGAGGACTCGGGATGGTAGATGGATATATGACTGCAGGTTGGCCAATCAAATTCTCTCCCTTAGAAATGTGGGATTCAAAGACACACCACTCTCCGGGAGTGGCTTGAATGATGGCACATCATTTGGGATCCACAGGGCATTCATGTCCTGCCATGCCCACAGAGAATCAGAGAAAGCAGGTCTGGAGTGGGGAGGGGCAGAAGACACCCACTTGAGAACATGAGAAGCGTGTATGAGGACCCCGATGGGGCGGGGGGGGGGCAGGGGTGTGTGTGCTGGGGAGAGAGGGAGAGGCTCTGCCTTATGAAGGCCTCTGTTCCCGGTTTATTAACCTGAGACCCGAGAGTCTCATGAACTACCCATGTCACCTACAACAAGTCCCCTCTTGGGTTCCAGCTAATTCAAGTCCGTTTCTGTCCCCTTAACTCCCAGGGGCTTTACCAGGATCCATTTGCTCTCCAAAGCCAGACAACGAGGGAGCGTGGTGAGGGAGGCCAGACCCCCGGGCAGCTTCACCTGTGGGCGAGGCTTACTCCGTCTCGGGGCGAAAGTCCTCCTTCCTCTCCCTCCGAGCAGCCAGCAGTGAAAGGGGCTGTTTTCTCCGGGAAACGCATGCTCCAGAAAGGGATTTGCAGGGCTCCATAAAGCGACAGTGCAGCCCACAGGGGCAGGGCCTGGACACACATTCCCCCCAGGAATGGCAGGGGCTCCTCGGAGCTGGGCAGGCCTCCTGCACGGTCCTGCCGGGGCCGGGCCGCCAGGCCGCCCCGCGAGTTTTTATGGCACCAACTTTCCATTCAGACCCACGTGACTGCTCCAAGCTTCCCTCCAGGATGGCGCTGACGCCCCCGCCACATTGACACCCTATAAACCACCCCCGTGACCCAACTGGGGCTGCTTATGTGCGGCGTTGCGCGGCCCCTGGCAACGGAGAGTAAACAACTCGGCAATGCTCCCTCACACGTTTGCAGCATTCGTTCAGTCTCAGAAGAAATAAAACAACGGACTTAATGGCGTCCTTTAATCTTCTGCACCAGTGGCTTTCTTTACAAGGTGTTATACAGAGTCCGCGTAAATCCAAACGTTGCAATGGGGTCAGTGTTTCTCAACAGGTGCCGGGTGGGTTTGGGGGTGAGGTGTGCTCCCCCCACCCCCGGCCTCCTGAACAAATACAGAAGCAGGGTTTACTTTCCAACAGAGCGCTCATTTACAAGCCAAGGAGCCTCTCAGGCCAGCTGCTGGGATCGCTCCCCCACACCCTGTTCCCACCCCAGCTCGACTGAAATTAGGTAAAAATGGGGATTTATTGGAAGGATGAAATCCGAGCCGTCGAAAGGGCGGGAGCGGGCCTGGGTCTCCATGTCAGCTCAGCCAGGGGAGCGTGAGGCATGTCTGTCTCTCTCACACCCATTTCCCCCTGCACGTCACTCTTCTCTCGCTCTCCAAATGGCTTCCTCCCCTGGGGACAGGAGGGGCAGCGTGGGAGTCAGTCCCCTCATGGCCTCCAGGCCCCCAGGAGAGGGGCTGCCCCAGCTCCTGCTCTCAATATTGAAAAAAGCCCCAGGGAAGCACTCAGATTGGGCCATAGGCTCTCCCCTGGGCCAATCAGCTGTGGCCACAGAGCGGATCACAGTCGACTGTGGCTGCCCCAATAGAAGAAGGAGTTGGAGAAGGGGAGGGAAATGGATTGCTGAGGAGGCAGGTCATGCCTGGAAAGAGGTAGGGGTACCAGGATGGCAAGGCTAGAGTTTCCCCGAATGCCCCTACTGTGGTCCTGCCGCGACCTGGATCTAGGGCCTAAAGGGAGGCTGGAGTCCACAGAACCTCGGCAGCTCGGGGACCTCAACGTCACCCTGGCAACGAGGGCCTGGGCGAAGGGACCAGTGGTGCTAAAGACCTTGTCCCCATCCTCATCGCAGCCTTCCTGGACCCTGGAAATGTCCAACCGTCCCCGCTGCCCAGCGGAGTATCCCAGCTTGGGCCCCTCAGCCTTGTCTGTTCTTGCCGACAGGTCCTGTACCGCACAAGGGGAGCGTCTGGCTGATATTTGCACTGCCCGTCATACACTTGTATAGGCCACATCTCAAAAGACCCGAACGCGGACACGTTTTTCTAAGTTTGCCGCAAACTGCCCTATGTCCTCACTTCATGTCACCGAGCATCTCTGTGTCTTCAAGTGAGACAATGTAAACGGAAACTGTTTTTACCGTTATCTTGTTTTACCAACAAGAGTTAGGTTCCCACGGCAGGTCATCAACACTGAAGTGCAACTGCGATGAACAAAACGACGTCCCTCGAAGACCTGCGGTAACGGATGAGTCGGTGCAGGTCTTTGCTGATCCCTCTCAGCGGGGGATGCGGCAGTAACAATGTGCTCCATGGCGGGCGCTACCAGACCCTGCTGGGGTGTTAAGACAATGCATGGGATGTACCTCATCGCCTTTCTAAAATCCTCCAAACTCTGAACCCCGAAACACATGTTGCCCAGGGGTTTCAGACAAGGGACTGGCCGTGGGCTGGTGACTGACAGGTGACAGTGCGGCATGCTTGGCTACTGCTGGAAATCTTACCTGGGGTAAAAATGGGCCAGTTCCCCTAGGGTAGTTGTGACACAAAATTCAGAAGGACAGAGAAAGCCTGGATCTGACTGCCTGGAGCAAAGTCATTCATAAATGTCAGCTCTTAGCATTGCATGCCCTGGGCTGTCAAATCTTTGCAGCATTCCTCTGAGGCTTGGGTTTCACCACCATCCCATTTTACAGATGTGAAAGCTGAGGCCTGGAGAGGTGAAGTAACTTGCCCAAGGTCACAAAGGTAGGAAGCAGCACGGCCATGATTGGCTGACTCCAGCACAAAGCACTTCTCATTGCCCAGGGTCTGCTAGTCCATAGTGTGCCCACTGGACTTCATCCCTATCCCTTTCAGGTCGAGGAATAGAGGTCAGCATTTCTGTGCTGGCGTGGTTCTGAGTAATTCCTACGCATTACTGTTCTTGCTGCTACCCTTAGGAAGGGGATGTCGCAGGGAGACGGAGGCACAGAGAGGGCAGGACGCTTGCCCTGGGTCACACAATCAGGAGATGAGAGAGAACGCCCGGACTGGAGGCCTCCAGTGTTGCCCAGGGCCTGTGAGGTCATCCTCTGACTGAGCTGCCTCCTGTGTGGATGAAACACTTGTGTAAATAAGCCCTTCCCCCACTTCCCCACAGAGCTCCAGCCTCTACCGTGTGTTCACACAGTAAGACCACGGGAAGGTGTTATTCTGTGCGATGGCAGCTCAGACGGGTCCGCCCAGGGCACCCCGAGGGTGCGCGCCATCTCCTCACGTGTCTGGGGCTCGTGGAACCAAGCTTAAGGGAGCTGGAAGCAAAGAACTAAGGCTGCTGAAAACTTCCTGAGTCTGCTATCGAAGTCAGGAGCAATGCCTAACACACTACCACCAGCCGGGGGTGTTACCAGCACTAGGTGTCAACACAGCGACATCACAAAACAAGAGACAAACACTCTTTTTTATTATTTTTAATTTTTAGAAAGAGTGGGAGGGAGAGGAAGAGAGAGATCAGAATACTGATCAGCTGCCTCCTGCACGCCCCCCACTAGGGACTGAGCATGCAACCTGGGCATGAGCCCTGACTGGGGACCGAACCAACAGCCTTGCAGTGCGCTGTACAGCACCCAACCAGCTGAGCCACACTGGCCAGGGCGAGACGACACACTCCTTTTTGTTGTTGTTAATCCTCGCCTGAGGATATTTTTTCCATTGATTTTCTTTTTTAGAGAGAATGACAGGGAGCGAGGGTGGGAAGAAAGGGAGGGAAGGAGAGGTAGAGAGAGAAACATCGATGTGAGAGAGACACATTGATTGCTTGATCCATATGTGCGCTGGACTGGGAATGAAACCCACCACGCTTTGCGTTGTGGGGAAACACTCTAACCACTGAGCACACAGGCTGGGGCTAGACACTATTTTTTTTAAAATGTATTTTATTGTTTTTTTACAGAGAGGAAGGGAGAGGGATAGAGAGTTAGAAACATCGATGAGAGAGACATCGATCAGCTGCCTCCTGCACACCCCCTACTGTGCCCACAACCAAGGAACATGCCCTTGACCGGAATCGGCCCTGGGACCCTTCAGTCCACAGGCTGATGCTCTATCCACTGAGCCAAAATGGCCAGGGCTGGACACTCTTGATGAAGAGTCTCATAAGCAATTTGCCTGCAACATCAAACCTGAACTTGATTGGCACTCCTGACCTAACCACCAACTTACAGGAAACACAAAGGATGGAAGTACAGGTTGTAACCTGCCAAACCCAAGCTGTGGGAAACCCTGTAGAACAAATGACCTGGGTTCTCCAATTACTCTCTCTCTCTCAGTCATTCTCTTACTCTTATATGTGTATCCGGGCAAGTTACCTAGACTCTATGTGCCTCAGTTTTCCCATTTTTCAATGGGGTAACCAGATCACCCACTTCACACACACACACACATATGCAGACATATATACACACATAACTATACACATATGTATGTGCTATCACATGTATACATATTCATGTGTATATATATTATATAGAAAGAATACCCTAAATAATAAAAAGATCTAAAAGTCAATCCGATGACTGTAATCTGTAGCCCTTTTTTGGATTATGATTCTAACAATTCTTAGAGGTGACTTATAATGTTGTGAGAAGTTGGGAATATGAACAGACTAAACATTTGATGACATCACGCATTTGTTTCTATTTAGGTGTGATGGAGCACTGAAGTCTGTATGGGTAGGGTAGAGAGGAAGTAAGATTGGATAGGAGTTGATATTAAAAATTTTTTTTTCAATTACTGTTTACAAAGATCATTTTTGAAGCTGGAAGCTGGGCAACGGGTACATTGGAGTTAATTGTTCTGATCTTTCTATTTTTTGCACACACATTTTTTTTACAACAGAAAGTAAAGGAAGAATATATTTACTTGCCTAAAGCAATATCGCTTTTGGAAACAATTCAAGCAATATTAAAAGCTAAGTAAAACACAGAAGTTTCTCATTCTTCCAATTTGTTCCCTATCCAGGTAACCGCAGGCTGAGCTTGATGTACGTCCTTCCAGACTTTCCAATCGTGGAACCAAGCTTAAGGGAGCTGGAAGCAAAGAACGAAGGCTGCTGAAAACTTCCTGTGATCGCAACCGCCCTGCGTCTGCTATCGAAGTCAGGAGCAATGCCTAACACACTACCACCAGCCGGGAGGTTATCAGCACTAGGTGTCAACACAGCGACATCACAAAACAAGAGACTAACACTCACATACATTGATACATTTTTATACCAAAGGGATTATGCTGTACTCACAGGTCTGCAACCAGCTTTTTTCGTTCAATAATACATCACAGCCAGCTTTTCATGTGATAGCTCCATTTCTTTCTTTTCGCTGCACAGTATTCCTTTGTATGGATGTACCATCATTTATTTAACCATTCCCTTTGGGTAAACTTCCAGGTTGATTTGATCTTTTGCCATGACAAGACCTGCCTCAGTGACTATCCTCACACGAGTATTTTGGCGCATCTGTGCGAGGATTTCTGCAGGACGAATTCCTAGAAGGAGCACTGTGGGCTCAGACATGTACTGCCAAAATGCCCTTCAGAAAGATTGTTCTCTGCCCATAGGAAGGAGGTGACTCCTGTCCCTGCTTTGCTTCAGAAACACTATTGATTTTCTCTCTGACCCGATAAGTAATGCATGCATTTTGAAGGAATTTGGAAAATACAGAAAAAGGAATGAAGAAAGTAATCACATCAGCCATTTTGCACAAAATGGACTCTGCCGTTTCTTTAGGTTGTTTCCAATGTTTTGCTATTAAAAGTCAGGCTGCAATGAACATTGCCGTGAATAAATCTTCAGCTACTGTGTGCCATTTCTGTAGGAGATATTCGAACAGCAGGAGCTATGGGATAAAACCTCTGGGCTAATCTTAGAATTCTTGCATCGTGTCGCCAAAACAAATATGAAAACATATGCATTATTTTTGATGACCAAGGCAAGGAATACAATAAACACAATGCTTGTTAGCATTCAAGAGCTGTCTCTCTCTCCACTGCTCGTTTGCAGAGACAGTTGGATTGCTTTCCTGACCCTCAGTGAGGGCTATGGATTACTAATCACTAATGTGGTTAACGACTCAGGCCCTGACCTCAGGCTGCCTGGGCTCACATCCCAGCTGCACCTGATGGCTCCCCATTTTGGAGCCCCAGTTTCTCCTCTGCAAAATGGGGAAATCACTGTATCCTTTATGAAATGAGCTAATCCTCAGGAAGTGCTGAGTACAGTGTCTGAGCACAGGGTGGGTGCTGAGCTGTGATGACGGTGATGCCGTCTACATGAGATTGGAGCTTTGGAGCATAGGACATAGCTGAGAAGATGGGAAATAAAAATGAGAGATTAGACAGGAACTCCGGAGCAAATGAAGTCATGGAGGTGAAGAGGGAGGAGAGCTCCCGGAGGGCTTCCTGGTGGAGGTGGCAGCTCAGCAGAGCCTTGAAGGACAAGTACAGGGGAGAAGGAGCATAAAGCCAGGCAGGAACATGAAGGATGGAAGGGAATGATGTGCTTCTCATCCGCTCTCCAGCCTAAAATTGCTTACTCTGGGCATCCATCACCCTAATGAGGGCCGAGGGGAGAGCTGAGCGGAGACAGGAACCACTGCACAACAGGAATAAAAATACTTGGCCCTCTGGTGGGATGAATTCAGTCTCTCTGGGCAGCTTTGTTTTGAATAATTAACTAACATAGCTGGGATGATTTCATAACAAAGACAAAAATATGGAAAAGTACTGTGCAGCGGGGAGAGGGCGGTGAGGGAGAGAAAGAGAATTTCCCCCCAGTTTCATTAGCACTGACAGGAATACAGCTCATAAACGTTACACAGTGTTTCTCAGAGGAAGCTTGCGCAGTGAGCGTGTAAAGCACGAAGAGTGGGCAGTGAGAAAACTGCATGTGCTCTTCCACGCAGGCTGGACCGGGGTCCAGGATCAACACTGCCGTCCTGAGAAGTCTCCCAGCAGCTAAATATACCACGGAGCTGTCACGTGGCGGCGGCTTTCCCAGGAGAAGGTACTTGGATGGGGCCACATAGACGCTGAAAGGGAGGGAGGCCGCAGGGGACAGTGGTGGGCTTGCTGGTTCTAACGGCACAGGGGTGCCCTCCACGGCCGAGATGCCTATGGGCAGAATGGAAGCTCAACAAGGTTATGAGCAGAAATCAGGGGTCACGCAGATGCTTTCTGGAGATTTTTTGAAGGGCGGGAGTCTGAGAGTAAGAGGAGCTTGAGGGTTTGTCTGAAAATTAGGATTTTTTAAAAATTACATCTTTATTGTTCAGATTATTACAGATGTTCCTTTTTTTAACCCTAACCCCCATAGCTCCCCTCCACCTGGTTCCCCCGCCCCCGTGTCCTTACCCCCACGACTGTCTTCATCCATAGATGTAAGATTTTTGTCCAGTCTCTTCCCACACCCCTCACATCCCCTTCCCCCTGAGAACTGTCAGTCTACCTCCTTTCTATGCCCTTACTTTTATTCTATTCTCCAGTATATTCTGTTCATCAGATATTTCTGTTGACTTAATTGTTATATTCACTGGTTGATAGATATGTATTTGTTGTCACTTTGTTGTTCATAATTTTTATTTTTACCTTTTTCTTCTTCTTCCTCTTCTTAAAGAACGCTCTTCAGCATTTCAAGTAATCCTGGTTTGGTGGTGATATACTCCTTTAGCTTTTTCTTGTCTGTGAAGCTCTTTATCTGACCATCAGTTTTGCATGATAGCCTTGCTGGGTAGAGTAATCTTGGTTGTAGGTTAATGCTATTCATCACTTTGAATATTTCTTGCCACTCCCTTCTGGCCTGAATAGTTTCTGTTGAGAAATCAGCTGACAGTCATGTGGGTGCCCCCTTGTAGGTAACTAACTGTTTTTCTCTTTCTGCTTTTAATATTCTCTCTTTGTCTTTTGCCCTTGGCATTTTAATTATGATGTGTCTTGGTGTGGTCCTCCTTGAATTCCTTTTGTTTGGGGTTCTCTGTGCTTCCTGGACTTGTAAGTCTATTTCTTTCACCTGGTAGGGGAAGTTTTTTGTCATTATTTCTTCAAATATGTTTTCAATCTCTTGCTCTCTCTCTTCGTCTGGTACCCCTATAATTCTGATGTTGGTACGTTAAAGTTGTCCCAGATGCTCTTTATACTATCTTCACACTTCTGGATTCTTTTTTCTTTTCCAGTTGGGTGCTTTTTGCCTCTTCATATTTCAAATCTTTGACTTGATTTTTGTGAACTTCTAGTCTGCTGTTGGATCTCTGTATAATATTCTTTATTTCAGTCAGTGTGTGCTTAATTTCTAGTTGGTCCTTTTTCATATCCTTGAGGATCTCACTAGATTTATTGAGGGTCTCACTAAATTTATCAGCAGTTTCTAGAAAATTCTTGAAAAACCTTAAAACTGTGGTTTTGAACTCTATATCCAGTAGTTTGCTTTTCTCCATTTCTGTCATTTGTGATCTGTTTCTTTGTCTCCGCATTTTGGCTGCTTCCCTGCATTAATAGAGTGGTGATCTCTGTCCCAGCTGCAGTCTGTTAGGTTAGGCTGCAGGCAGATAGGCGCACAACTTGGGTGGGGTTGTAAATTGGGTAGGGTGGGGTCTCAGAATCACTGGGGTGGAGCAACCCGTGATGGCTGCCCCTCAGTCGGCTTCATGGTTTCTCCCAGTTTTGGTGTCTCCACACTCTGACGTCTGCATGCCCCTGAGTCTCCGAGTCTCGGAGCTTCATGTCAGTGATCACTGCGAACAGCTTTGCTAGAAGCCACTCGTCTTCCACCCTATTACCAGACAGCCTACACCGAGTTCAGTGCGACCCCAGATCTTGTAAACCCCTTCCAAGCCATGGACCCAGGTGCAGCTGCCGTCACCGTTTCGCCCCCGCCACCACCGTTTCGTCCACGTCCATACCTCTCAGTTCTGGCGCCGAGAACTTCTACTCAGTCTCAATGCACTCCTTCTCTTGCCTTCTAGTTGTAAAGCTTCCACTCTCTTGGTTCTGGAGGATGGCCGTTTAGATTTATAGTTGTATTTTTTAATGTGGTTGTGGGAGGCTGCGCATTTAGGTATATGCCTTATGCCGCCATCTTGGTTCGCTGCAAAATTAGGATTTTTTTTTGGTGGGGGGAGGGAGTGTATCAGAGGACCAACCAAGCTGGTTTTAAGTATTTAATGTGCTTTTGAACAAGTTTCTTAACCTCTTAGAGTTTGTAAAATGAGTATAATAATGCCCACCTCACAGTGATAATAAAGGTAGCATTCTAGTTGTCAGGTGCTGTGTATCAAACCATCCCCAAACATAAGGGCTTAAAACAATAGCATTTTATTGAGTCTCGTGACCCTGGGAGCCAGGGGGGGCCCAGCTGCACTGCTCTGGTCCAGCTGGCATCTCTCAGGAGACCCTGTTTCCATGTCTCCCTGAGGTAGCAGTGGGGGCTGTGGCAGGCAAGCCGCGTGCCTCCTGGGCGTGGCCTCTCTCCACGTGTTTCCTTCTCCATGGCCTCTTCACATTCTTTCCTGCAAGCAGATCCAGGCTGCATGGCCAGGTCTTTCTAATCCCTGGGCTCGGGCCACCTGGATGTCACTTCCTCTGCAGTCTGTTGGCCAAGCAGTCACAGGTCCAGCTGAGTCAAGGAGATGGGCACACGCTTGCC
>PVJC01003177.1:0-72716 GCA_004026665.1 Murina feae
TGATTTTTTACAGAGAGGAAGGGAGAGGGATAGAGAGTTAGAAACATCGATGAGAGAGAAACATCGATCAGCTGCCTCCTGCACATCCCCCACTGGGGAGGTGCCCGCAACCAAGGTACATGCCCTTGACCGGAATCGAACCCGGGACCTTTCAGTCCGCAGGCCGACGCTCTATCCACTGAGCCAAACTGGCTAGGGCCTTCCTTTGAGACTTTTAAACACACTTCAAACACAGGGAATGCAGGTGAGACTTAAAATAAACTATAATTTTCTCCAGTTTATTTTAATTTTGGAGATGGAGGATTTTTATCAAGGTTGACAAAGATTGTCTTTCCTTCTAATTTTGGTTTGCCTGATATAAATAACAAATTTGTGCCTCAAAACACTTAAGCTTTGTAGGAAACCATGGCAATATAACTTCAAGGCAATTATGCAATAGAAATGCCAAACTATAGATCATTTAACCTTGAGAAAATTTGATTACATTATAATTCCATTTGCTTATTTGCATAATGGAAAATGTATTACAGTTTCAAATTGCACAATGATTTAGACATATGTTCATTATGGTATGCTTCTGAAATCAGTGGGAGAAATTAGATACAATGCTATTTATTTGCAAATAAAATTTAAATAAATCATTGAACCAAAATTTGGAAAGTTAAAATGTATTCTTCATCACTTCTTTTTGTCATCAATTTTAATGATTTTATGTTATTGTAATATGACTGAAAATTATTACCTTGTTTTCTTAGCATGTTGATAAAACTTAATTTACATATCTTCAATTTCTCTATTTGTTTTTTAATAGTCTAATTTCTCTATTAATACGTCATACATTTGTCTGTTTCCCATAGTATTTCTGGAAGCTAAAATGGTATTTTTTACAGGAGGAGAGAAAATGCATGCTGCAGATATCAACATGGTGATCCTCATTGATATGCAAAGTGCTGGAGCAATGGCACAACTATAAGCTCAAGTGGGAAACAATATACTTTCTTAATCACATAACTAGCCACTCCATAACTGGAAAAAAATTCAAACGACAATTAGAAACCCTCAGTCAAACAATGGCACAACTTCATTTTGGGATGGATAGCACTTTCTGAGCTAGTCTTGAGTCCCATGACCAGTCATACCAGTAATATTGTGGGGGAGGAAATGTTCAGATGCAGGCAAAGTGCTTGGTGCATAGTGCTCAGTGCTGTTTTATTGAAGGCATCAATTAATACAGATATATTCTTGTTTCTATCTCATGAATGACTTTTTGGAGTCCAAGAATCATCTCACCTTATTATGAAATTTGGTTTGGGAATCGGAGCATTTCTTTGAACATATCTAATAATTGAAATACAGTATAAGAACAATCCCATGGAAAAGGTTCTGTTGACATTTTGTCTTTAAAGGAGGAGTTTGGAGAGTAATGGTGGAAATTAGATTTTTACAGCATGTTTTTCCATATGGTCAGTTTGCCTGAAGATGGGTGAATTTTGATACCCTGAATTTGCCTGAATTTGTCAAATGAAATGAATGAAGTAAGATTTTACACTGATAAAGAACATCTAAGGAGAAAAATAAATATAATTTGTCTCTTTTGAGTTTTTAATTGGAATGTTAATAATTCACATAAGAATATCAATAGAAAAATTCAATACACTATTTCTCAAGTAAATTTAAATATTAGTTACCTATTTTAGTTAATTAATTAAATAACTTTTTAGAATTGTGATTTGATAATGGGACATAGAGTTTTATGCTGTATTTATTTTTCCCACCTGTACATGCAGTCTGTGAGTCAACATGCATTTATTAACACATAACTTATGCCCAGAGAAAGGTCAAAATGATGGTGTCTCAGCATTGCCTTAAGGACGAATTCATCCCATTGTCATTCCATGTCCATAAGTGTTCAATAAAGTGATATATTTATGAATACATAAAGATGGCATACAATTATGTTGGCATCTGCACAGCGGTTCTACTTGTTTTTGGCAGATTCAGTGCCTCTTGGCCAACTCACAATGAGATAGATTTAAGAGCTTTTAATTGTGTAGTATTTTCATTATTTCAGGAGATATAAAAATGTGAACAAGGATCAGTATCAAAGACCACTATATCAATTTTATCTTTTTTACATCTAAAATTATATAAATAAAAAGCCCAAGCAAAGAAAACACTTCTTCTCAGGGATACTTGTGTGTTCCAATATTGGGGAAGTTTTGTTTTTATTCAGCTTTCCCAGTTATAAACTTGATCTGGATCCTATAGTGACTGCTATACATTTTCCTAAAATTAGCTATAGTTTATTAAGTGTTTAACATGTATCAAAAATCCTGATGATTATACTATGTTTTAATATTTACAATAATCCAATGAGTTATGAGCTATCATTAGAAAAAAAGCAGCTTCCTTATGTTGTTTAATCAGCAATACTACATTTAAAAAAATATTTTTATTGATTTTTTAGGGAGAGGAATAGAGAGTCAGAAACATTGATGAGAGAGAAACATTGATCACCTGCTCCCTGCACACCCCCTACAGGGGATGTGCCGCAACCAAGGTGCATGCCCTTCAGTCCACAAGCTGGAGCTCTATCCACTGAACTGCCAGAAAGATGAAAAAGTGGATCCTAAAGCAAACTGGGCCTGAAATATTGCCAGAGGGAAAAATGACAAACCTGAAGCTGTCTTAATGTGGGCACAAATGTGAAGGCAAGATCCTATGGAAAATAAAATAATGATGGGAAAAATAGAAGGTAGAGGGAAAAGTGGAAGACCAAATATGTGATGAACTGACTTCATAAAGGAAACCATAAGCATCTTATCTAATAAAAGTGTAATATTGAAATTGACCATTTCTTCAGGATGCCTAAGCCACACCCACCAGCCAATCAGAGCAGCTGTATGCAAATTAACGCAGCCAAGATGGAGACCAGCAGTCACGGAGCTGAGTAAACAGGCAGCTTCCGTTGCAGCAGGAGGAGTAAATGGTTTGCCAGCTGCCTGGGCTTCTCTCAGCTCCAGGCAAAAACATATTTGCAACATTGTCTCAGTTATAGAAGCCTCAGAGGTGAAGCAAAGAGCAGTCCTGCCTAGAGTCTACTAAGGCAACCTTGTCTTAATTATAGAAGCCACAGAGCTGAAGCAGACAGGAGGCTCCATTATCTGTCTAGGCCTTGGCTTAAAGGAACAGTGTATGAATTATAGAAGATCAACAAACCCCAGAAACCTGATTTCAGCCAGCCTTGCTGGGACATTGGGTCAATGGGAGTTGTGGGCAGCCTGAAAGCCTGAAAACACCCCTCAGCCCATTACCCAGGCTGGCCACACCTCAATGGGGTGAGGGACAGCCATTAGCTCCTCACCCAGGCTGGCCAGGTACCCCAGTAGGGACCCAAAACCTGAAGGGACTGTGAGCAGCCTGAAAGCCTGCAAATGGCTCTCAGCCCCTCAGCCCCTCACCCAGGCTGGCCACACCCCCATGGGGTCAGGGTTCCCACTGGGGGGCTTGGCCATCCTGCAAACAGCCATCAGCCCCTCACCCCGGCTGGCCAGGCATGCCAGCAAGTGGACATCTCCTGAGGAGTCCCAGACTGTGAGAGGGCACAGGCTGGGCTGAGGGACCCCTCGAGTGCACAAATTTTTGTGCACCGGGTCCCTAGTTAGTCTATAAAAGCTGAGCAGGGCTGCTGAGGACAGGACATGGTGGACATCATTCATTTGTAGAGCCACCAAGAATTGAAGCAAACTCAACAATAAATTACATATGACCTAAGAATAAAATGAAGAAAAACTTAACTTATGTGGATAACAAATTTTTAAAAATTCACCAACCTCATTTCAGTAATGAGGTGGTTGCAGGATCTGTCTTTAAATCAGTCACCACAGTTAAATAAAATGAAATGCCCATGCTGTCTTCTAACATAGGATTTGGCCAACCATGTCCTGCAAACTAAAGGTAACATCTATATAGGAAAAGGGGCAAAGAAATGTCATCTCATCTCATTTCTTCTTTGGAGTAAGAGAAATAGCATCTTAAATTGTAAATATTTATAGTAAATCAAGTAAATCTTTGTTAACTGTCTAATTTTCAATGTTTTAAATAGGTTCAAAACTCAATGTGGCATCTAGCTTAGATTGTTGTGCTTCTTTGAGAGCTTATTTCTGGTTCAAAATATAATCAAAGAGAATAAGACCAATGAGATTTAGTTCAAAAATATTCCCTGTGACAGAACTGGAAAAGCCACTTAATGTTCAATAGTGATCAAGCTTTTTTATTTTAAAATGCATCCTCTAAGGCTCTTACTGTTGATGATGAAAGAGTCTTGGTCTGACATTAAGTGAAGACAACCAGGAAGCTGGGAAATAGGAAGGCATCCCAAAGTAATAGGGTTTTAAATTAATGATGAGAACGATTTTTCTGGCCAGTAATATAAGAAAATAAAAAACAAAACAAAACACTGTTTGTTTTTACATTTGCTGTTATTTCTTGAGTATGAAATTGTCCAACTTTATGCAAATATTTTTTAAATTAATTATCAAAGAAAATCAGCTATATAAATAAGACTTTCTATGTACTTATGTCAGGTATAGCTTTAGATATATAATAATAAATTTCACAGAGAAAATAAGCCTCACTTTATATGTGCAAATTTTACTAGTTTTTGGCATGGAATACTTATAATTTATAAGAAAACTCTTTTTGTTTAGACATTATAAATCATTATATAAGACCTCTAATTAAAAATGCATAGAATGGTCTGGTTCTAGAGCTAAGACAAGGACAAAACAAACAACTATACATTATTGCTTTGCCCATCTCTAAATCTATCACAATGTCTACTCTGCTTTTGTTTTTTTTTTTGTTAATTAGCTTTTATAAACCCCAAATTCAAATATCCACATTTACAATACTATACTGAGTTTTTAGTTTTTATATGCATCACATTTCTGTTAATTCTTTTTGTGATCCACTTAGAGTTAGCTTTGGATAAGTCACTAAATTGAAGACTCATGCATAATACTACTTTATACCATACACAAATATATTGGTTTTGTCATCTCAAACATAAAACAAGCAAAGAATGTGGACTAGAGAGGTCCCAGTGTGTTTGCTATTTCTGTCTGAAATACCTTTGAGGAGATCAAAATATTTCTGCCATTTCATCTAGTTATATTATCCGAACATAGGCAATGCTCTTTTTAATATTAATGTGAATTTAATCAAATAAGTATTATTTTGAATCACATGAAATTACCTGTAGTAAACTAGTTTTGGTCTGCCTAATTGAGTTATGCCTAATATGTATGCATTCACTTTATTTAACTTTGGTCCGCATAAACTTATTTTTTAAAATATATTTTATTAATTTTTTTTAACAGAGGGGAAGAGAGAAAGATAGAAAGTTAGAAACATCAATGAGAGAGAAACATTGATCAGCTGCCTCCTGCACACCCCCTACTGGGGCTGTGCCCACAACCAAGGTACATGCCCTTGACCGGAATCAAACCTGGGACCCTTCAGTCCTCAGGCCAACGCTCTATCCACTGAGCCAAACCAGTTAGGGCCATTAACTTATTTTTTTTAATCCTAATCCAAGGATATGTTTTTATTGATTTTAGAAAGAGGGAAAGAGAAAGAGAGAGAATCACTGATCAGTTGCTTCCTACTTGTGCCCCTACCAGGGATCAAACCCACAACTAGGTATGTGCCCTGACAGGGAATAGAACCTACAACCTTTGGAGTACTGGCTGACACTCTAACAAACTGAGCCACCTGGCCAGGGACATAAACTTATTCTTAAAATATTAAGATTAATTTGAAAATGTAAATGGTCCAGAAAGAAGCTACTTGCAATGCCAGGATTTATATGATTTATGTATAAAACATTCAATGAATGAATAAGTGTGAAAAAGAAAAAACAAAGTGTCACATATGTTTTCTTCCCACTTTTATTGTTATCAATATAAATTCAATCGGCTAATATATATATAAGATTTACTAAAACTAAGACAATGTTAAGTTATATCATGAATATTAAGAATCAGACATATTGTTTTGTACATTAAAAGGTTGAGATATAAATGGGACAGGACAGATTTCTAGAACAACTAGCCAGAAATTGGGGCATGACACATTCACATGCCAATTCATTTGACATAGATATTAAAAAATTAAGAAATACAAGAATTGGAATAAGAGGTGGGATTTAGTGTTCAAGACTTCAAAGTATAAAGTAAAATTTGAAGTGGATTATTTTTAAATAATAATTACTAAATATCAAAGAAAGAGACTTTAAGTTCTAAAATGAGATCTAGATACATAAAGCAACATGTATGCTTCAAGAAGCTCACATTTGAGATAGGGTTACAGCTCTGCTTGCCATATATTCCACACAAAGCTATGTGTATTATTTCAGGATTACAGGTTGTTTAATTTGGCACTATATAAAAGTATTTTTCTCACTTTAAAAGTATTTTAGGCTCACTATAACATATCTAGAAATACAGAAAATAAATTAGCCCATTAGAAGCCGGGCCATGTTTAATGCTTTTATTTTAAATATGAAATAGTGGTCTCTCCTTTCTGTTTTATTTTCCTCTGAGACTCATTAAGAAATTCTAATTGCTATCTACTCATATTGTACATACTATATAAGAAGACATATTTTGATTACAAATAGAGGGGAAAAAACAAAAACAAAACAAAACTTTGTTTCTAGCCAGGATAGTTTATTTTAAACTAACTTATTTTCACTATCCAAAAAGTAATTTAGCATGAATTTTTAGAAATTCTAATTTTAGTGGGTAAAAATAAAAACAGTGCTCTTTGGAAGTTCCCTTTTGTTTGTTTGTTCTTGAAATTCAGCATAAATTTATTTAACTTGAATGTGTGGTTTACTGTTTGTTTTAGTCCTAATTTATCCCCTAGAAACTACTACTAAGAAGGACTTTGAAAATACCTTTAAGAGAAGATTTTAATAAGTGAAAAACTCACCCACAGAAAGACTCAGAACTCGGCCTATAACAGCTACATGATCATCAACCATCAGAGAAAATAAAGGAAAAACAAGGGATCAAGGAAAAGTGACAGTGCAGGATATTTAAAATGACATGGAAAAGGCACATTTTTGTTTCATTTCTCTTAGCAGCATCTTTAATATTTTTAATTACATTTGACATAGCTTTATGTACTTTGATTTTTTCAAATCCAAGCCCTCTCTCAACACTGTTATTCAACATAGTTGGACTTCAACATAGAAGTCCTAGTCATAGCAATCAGGCAAGACAAAGAAATAAACGTCATCCAAATCAGAAATGAAAAATTAAAGTCATCATTATTTGCAGATGAGACTATGTTATATATTGAAAATCCCAGACCCAACTAAAAAACTCTTTTATCTAATCAATGAATTCAGTTATGTCATAGGACATAAAATCAATAAGCACAAATCAGTTGAATTTCTGTACACTAACCATGAAATATCTGAAAAATAAAGAAAATGATTTCTTTCCAATAGCATCATAAACAATAAAATACCTAGGAGTAAATTTAGCAAGGATGTGAGAGATCTGTACACTGAAAACTATACGACTTTGTTGAAAGAAATAGGAGACACAAACAAATGGACTGGACAAATTAACATTGTTAACACATCAGCGTTGCCCAAAGCCATCTTCAGATTTAATCCAATCTTTATCAAAATTTTAATGGCATCTTCCAAAGGAATAGAAAAACAATTCTGAAGTTTGCATAGAATCACACACACACAAAAAAAACACCAAATAGCCAAAGCAATCATGAAAAAGAACTAAATCAGAGGCATCACACTGGCTAACTGCAAACTGTATTACAAAGATATAGTCATTAACATTGTATGGTACTGGTGTAAGGATAGATATGTTATCCATGGCCAGTATGGTTCAGTTAGTTGGAACATCATCTCATACACTGAAAGGTCGCAGGTTTGATTTCTAAATAGGGTACGTAGCCAGGTTGTCGGTTTCATGTTCAGTCAGGTGCATATGGGAGACAGTATAGGAGACAACCAATAGACGTTCCTCTCTCCTCTCTCTCTCTCTGTCTCTGTCTCTCTCTCTGTCTCTCTGTCTCTCTCTCTCTCTTTCTCTCTCTCATCAATAAAATTCAAGACTAAGGGAATGATCACAAACCAGGGGACATTATGGAGGGTTAGGGTTAGGGTTAAGGTTACTAAATGAAATATAGTAACCTGGATGAAATCCTATAATAACAACAACAAAAAAAGAAAAAAATGATGAAATCTGAATAAAATATAGAGTGTAGTTTTTAAAAATCATTGAATCTAGATGATAGCTATAAAGGTGATTATTGTACTTTTAAAAAACTTTTTAAAGCTGCTTACATAAAAACTCATTTAGGTAAAATTATATATTCTCATTGACTACCATAATAAAATTATTACTACAACTGTGGAGAGAAAAATTTGCCCCTAAGGAATTATTACTGTATACCATGGGATTCAGTAAACTTATTATAGTATATATAACTTAGTGGAATTAAAAACCAACATATTTATGAGAAAACAACTATGCATTTTATGAATATCAACATTAAGGTAATATGGCACAGAGGTTTAAAAATAATTGATGTTCAAGACCTTCCTCTTTTAATGCCCTCAGCTACTCATACTATCCTCTAAACCTTCCCAAGAATTAACAAGGGCACATTCTAGGGTAGAGAAGTGTTCCAAAAACCCTACTCTCTAATTCAGACTTAGTCGGTCATGCATTTTAAGTTTTATCAGTACTATTGATCTATTACAAATTATTCTGTAGACCACACTTGTCTCAATTGTGTGAGACAGAATAGTGATGTGGAAATATTAATAGTTACACAGACAGTAAGGTTTCTTGTACAAAAATATACATGAAAACGTCTTAATTTTTTTCCTTTGAAATATTCTCATACATATAAACATATTTAAGACTCAGGGATATCTGCCCATGAATAAATCTACATTATTTAGATTTGATTTACTTGGTATTTTCAAGTTGCATTTGAAAGGACAACAATTTTATTAGCCACAGAACACTATTATATAATGTTCTGTATAATACAGTATTGAAGTGCTACCATGGACAGAATTTTTGGGTTCTTTTTACTTAAGTACCAAGTATATCTAGAATTCATTCAGCACAATAAAATTTATAGGAAGAGTTGATATTTCTTTTTTTTAGAGCTTCTCAAAAAAGAGTTGCATGTTGCCCTAACCGGTTTGGCTCAGTGGATAGAGCGTCAGCCTGGGGACTGAAAGGTCCCAGGTTCGATTCCGGTCAAGGGCATGCACCTTGGTTTCGGGAACATCCCCAGAAGGGAGTGTGCAGGAGGCAGCTAATTGATTCTCTCTCATCTATGTTTCTCACTCTCTATCCCTCTCCCTTCCTCTCTGTAAAAAAATCAATAATATATATATATTACATATATATTATTGATTTTTTTACAGAGAGGAAGGGAGAGGGATAGAGAGTCAGAGTTGCATGTTGACTGTACGGATAGAAACTAGATATTGTGTAAGGTAGTCCACTGTTTTGAAATATTTTCTTTATTCTTGGAAAGTGGCATGAAGTCATCTTTAAATAAGGAAGTTTATTGTTTAAAATAAAATTGGTAATTCTTGTTTATCATGAATTTTCACAGTTTACCAGATTTTAGGAGCAAGAACTTATTATTGCAGCTTATTTTTCTTGAATAGGTGACATATGCATATTTGTGGGTGACCAATATTTTGGGTTTAGGCTAATGCTAGCATTTTGCATTGTAATGGCATGAAATGTGGTAAACAGACTGCAAGTAGACATCCCCACTAGGGGCATAGTAGAGCTGTAAACCTAGATTAGGAGTCCTGAGTAAACGAATTTGCTGGTAGACAAAGCACGGGATCCAAAGGGCTAATATAATACAGATTTTGTTTTAATAATTCATAGCAGAATTTTCAGAAATTATGGTGAGAGACCCATAAAAGGTAAATAAAGTATACCATATTCATGAACATTACCAGTTAGGCAGTGGGATGCTATTCTGAGGAATGAGTTTTATCAGAAAAAAAGATATTAAATCTTTTAAAAATATTTATTTTTCAAAATATTACATGTGTCCCTTTTCCCACACATTGATCCCTTCTAGCCTGCCCCTGCCCCAGGCCTTCATCACCCTGTTGTCTTCTTAAATTGTCCATTGTCCAATAAGAATTTGTGGTTAAGGAATAGTTAGCATTTCAGTTATCACAATATGGCAAGGCAAAAAAATTCTAGCAGCAAGAGCTGACAATACCAGATCTGCCTAATTAGCTATGGCCTGGATTACTGAGAGGGCAGACTTAGTTTCTAAGATACACATAATATTATATTTTTATAATTCATTGTAGTTTTCCATTTTAATGGAGCTGGGGCCAGGGGACCAGTTCTCAGTTCATTTCAGCTGTGAAGCCTGGTAGCCTGTGTAATTTGAAGTCCAGGTAATGGGTGACTGCCTATGGACAGGCTCTTATAACGAAGCTGGGAAGGTGACAGATCACACAGTGTTGGAATTTTGATAAGTCCTTTTCTTAGGGGTTGTAATTAAATAAAGTGAAAAGAGATCAATTCATGTTAAAATGTCTTATCAAATTATAATTTCTTTTGAATAACTAAGAGGCTTAGGTTTGGGGATATGCTTAATTATTTTTGATGTTGCCTTTTTTGTATGGGTAGATTAGGAGGACTTTCAGGCACTTTCATTCTTCTTAAATTATGAAGCATGAATGATAGAATTCATTATGAGATGTCAAAGCAGGAAGCATGGTTAAGTTTGCACTTACAATGTAATAAAGTACTCCCATAGCCAGCTGTGCATTACTTGTCCCATTACGTAATATTCACATTGGAATTATTCAACATTTTAAATAAAAACATTAAAGCAATGCATTACTTAGACTTATGGAACTTATGCAATTATTCTGTGATTTAATAAAATAAAAGTAACAATACAGGGTAGATTTTTGTGTACACATACACTGATCTTAGATTTAGTCTTGATTTAGGTTAAAATATAGTTTTTATACTTCATTCATTTAATTATTGAGAATCTGTTCATAACAAATCAAGTAGAAAATAGAGCAACATTATACTTGGCAACTGTTTCTTATTTTAATATAGGATAAGTAGCAGATATAGATCAGAAATTGAGGCTACTGATATGGCTAGAATTGGGGCATCAGGGTAGCAATAGGAGAGGCTGACACAGTAGTCTGCATGATAGCTCCTGCATGTCACTGGCCAAGCATCTATTTGCTTACTGTATGCTTGGTCTTCATAAACCTTATCAAGAGTGGTTTCTGTCAACATAACGGATTTTGCACAGTGGTGAGAGGATTGGCGGGAGGCCACCAATTGATACTGAGGCCATGTAGGGCTCAGAGATATTGAAATTACGCTTAGTCAGTGAGAGAAAACACTCTGTGAGACATTCAGCTGAGTCTCTAGAAAACCATAATTTAGGACTAAGGAATTTTAATTACCTGCCAGAAAAAAAAGAAACTTATTATCCTTTTAAGAAAGACAGCAAAACACAAAATCCTGCATTCTATCATTGACAATGCTCGTCATGATACCTAAAATTACTGGGCATACAAAAAAGCAAAAATAACTCAAATTAATTCAGAGTTAAAACAGCAGATGAAGATTTCTGGAGCAAGTATGACTTCTCTCTCTTTCCCCTCCACACTCCCTCTCTCTTGTTCTCTATTTTTATCTCTTTATTTGTAAATATTTAAAGGCAAAGATAACCATAATGAACAAACCCATTAGGATCATCAACAGAGAGAAGGAAATTAAAAAGGAAACAAATGAAAAATCTATATCTAAAATGTACAGTATCTGAAGTAAAAAAATAAATAAATAAATAACCCACTGAATTTTTTCCATAGGTATTTTTGGAGATATCAGAAAGGTTCAGTCAGTTTTTAAAGTTACATGGACATAAAGTATTTAATCTGAAGAAGATAAAAATATGTAAAAATTGTTGAACTAAGTTTTGGTGATGTATGGAACAATATTAAATAGAAACAAACAGAACAATACATGGAATTAGAAACTCAGGAGAAGGCATACAATGGAATATAAAATATTTGAAAAGTGTAATTTTTTAAATTTCCCTATTTTGAAAAAGACATCAACTGTAGGAAGTATGGTTACGTTACACAAGATAAATGCACGGAAAATCAGAGCTATGGAAATCACAGTTACTCTGATGAAAACAAACAAGCAAAAAGGTATTTACATTACAATTTTTCTTTTTCTTCCACCAACCAGATAGATTTGTGTTCAGCCCTTTATCTTTCTAGGCCATTCTAAATGCTGCCACTTAAAAAATTTCCAGAATAATAAAGTTTTTAAAAATTGTGAAATACTACTACTAGGTGGAATGTTGTAACAAGTAAACTTGTCAAATGATCCTATAAAATAAAAGCTTAAGATGCAAATTGACTGAATCATGGAGCAACTGGTTGCTATGATGCACACTGACCAGTAGGGGCCAGACACTCAAAGCAGGAGCTGACCCCTAGGGGTCAGTGCACTCCCACAAGGGGAGCACCACTCAACCAGAAGCTGGGCTCCCAGCTGATGAGTGCAGTGATGTTGGTGGGAGCCTCTCCCGCCTCCACTGCAGGCAGGTTGTAAAGAGTAAGGGGTCCCGGACTGCAAGAGCCCTGGACTGCGAGAAGGATGTCTGACTGCCAGCTTTGGCCCTGGATGGATTAGGCATAAGCCGGCAGGCGGACATCCCCTGAGGGGTCCCAGACTTTGAGAAGGCACAGGCTGGACTGAGGGCCCACCTGAGTGCATGAATTTGGGGCACTAGGCCTCTAGTATAATAAGAAAAAGAAGAAATAATAATGTGGAAAATAATGTCACTTTAAAATGGAAATCACCCATAGGAATTAAATATATATTTATTAGAAGGAACCATTGGAGACAAAAAAAATTCAAGATGGAGAAGCTAGATACTGGAGATATTTCCTGAGAATGAAAAACCAATATAACTGGTAGTAGATATAGTAGTAAAGGGTTAGCCTTGGAAAGGAAAAAAAAGTGTGATTCTTCATCTGACAATGTCAGGGCATAGGTAATAATAAGTACTATTTCAGAAGCAGTTTTATATGTAGGGTTGGGAAATTGGATAATTGATGCCCGACAGTCTCTATTTAATCTGGATTGTATAAAATAAGGTCATCACTTAAGATGATAGGGGCAAAGATAGAATTCAGACTTGAAAAGAGTGCTAACACTTTGAATAACTCTTACAGAATTGAAAAACTTACCTGGCTGTGGATAAGTATAAAAATTCTGAGTTGGCTTGAGTACCTTGGCTTAAAATAAAATATCTTCAATGTGTAATACTGTGCAGCCAAAAAATTGTATTTTTCTTTCTGGCATCACTCAGTAGGCTGAGAAAGTGGGACCTCAATTGATTTTTCATGTGTAGGAAGTGCACACCATAGGTGAGAAAATTATGTTCATTTTCTAATCAGAGATCTTATAGCAGAAGTTCACACCTTTTACTAACAAGTAGACATTTTATACATAATCCTCTGGAGTCATTGAGCAAATGAAGTCACTTCATGGCATGTACATGAGAGCTGCTATGTCACAGTTTCAGTGCCTGGCAGACAGCTATGGAAACAAAAAGCCAGGAAACTCATGTTGATAGTAGCACTTGGGAATTAAGTGCTAAAATTCTTACTACTTCATAATTGGATCTTGGCATCTCCTCTTAATTTCCTCCAGATAAAAATATAGCACTGCTAGCAAGTGGCATACTACAGTGCTACTTGGAGCTTTGGTAAGTGGCAAATTACCACTGACACTACTGGTATTTCTTGAATATATTTTCATTGATTTCAGAGAGGAAGGGAGAGGGAGAGAGAGAAAGAAACATCAATGATGAGAGAGAATCATTGATCAGCTGTCTCCTGCACACCCCACCCTGCGAATCAAGCCCACAACCCAGGCATTTGCCCTGACCTCAGAATCAAACTGTGACCAGAACCATGACCTTCTGGTTCATAGATAAATGCTCAACCATTGAGTCATGACAGGCAGGGCACTGCTGACATTTTTTAGTACGGAAAATCACAACTCAAAATTGAGCAAAACAAATGGGGTTAACATGAAACGTTGCAAAAAGAAGGAATGTCACCTCCAGCAGGAAACAAATTAGATTTTATGAAATAGTTACATTTAAGGCTATGTAATAATGGACTTCATGTGGCTGCTTTTTTGTTGTTGCTGCTGTTGTTTCAAATACAAAGTGGTAAATGATAATTCTGATTCTTCAAAATATTTATAAAAAGATCAGAATTATATGCAAGTTATATATCTCATAAATATCTTACAGAAGTTGAAGATGTTTAATAAAAGATCAACCTGATTGCAGCAATTTCTTTGTAGTCACGGTAAAAAAAGATTTAATGCTAAAGAACAGAAAGGAGCAAGCCTTTTCCAATTGCTTTATAAAGCCTGAAGGCTAATTGTTAAACACAAGAGAGAAGCTCTAAACCTTAGACCTAGATGGATGTAAGACTGGCTAAGGAATGGGGTCCTGAAGTCAAAGTATTCATTTGGCTATGGTGGTAAGGAGTTCGCCTTAAGAGGTAGAGTATTATTTGTAGTATTATCTAATATTATTTGCAAAATTGTCAAAAAATCCTGCCTAATGTTCTGTGTCATTAATATACTTAACATGATGAAATTGTTGCGTTTTAAATGAAGGTGCCTTGTAGAGCTAGAATATTACAATTCATTTCACAACAGTTTGTCTTCCTTTTTTAAGTGTTTACTTAAAAGTCTAAGTGGCCGTTATGACCAGACAACTGGCTGGTAGCTATGATGCACTCTGACCACCAGGGACAGACACTCAACGACGTAGGAGTTGCCCCCCGGTGGTCAGTGCAGTCCCACAGCCAACCTCCCGCAGTCTGTCCCTCTGCCCACGGGCCCTGATCAGGGACTGGGTGAGATAGTCCCAATCAAATCTGATCACCAGCCAGGCTGAGGGACCCCGACCCATGCATGAATTCGTGCACTGGGCCTTTAGTGGTTTTATATTTTGAAATGGATTTGCTTCCCAGAATCTATAAAGAAACCTTCCAACCAATGCTTTTTGTTTTATTTGCCCCACCAAATTAAATCTGCAAACCAATAGCCAGATCTTATTTGTAACGAAACAAATGTGTACATTTTTAAAAATTATAAAACTCATCTGCTTGAAATCAACTTCTAGCTCTCCCACTCACTTAGACCAAAACCCAACTCCTCATTGAGGACTACAAGGTTCTGTGTGATGCAGCCCCTGCTGAGTCCTTCATATTATCCTTCATTGCAATCCAGCCACATGGACCTAAAACACAGCATGTACATTCTGTACCTTCTTATATTAGAGCATTCTCCATTGCTCTTTCCTTTGTCTGTAATTGTTTCATTCTATGTTTTTACATGGCAGGCTTTTCCCCATCATTTAGTTTTTAGCTAAATATATCATTTGTTCTTACCTGTCCTCCATAAAATCATTTTCAAAGCAAAATGTATCCCTTTCCTCAGAATCACACTATCTACATGCTCTTTTTTATTTTTCAATCACCATATATTTACCTAAAATTATCAGGGTTATTTTGTTGTTAATTGTTTAATTTTTCTTTTAATCTATTCTAATAAAAGAGTAATATGCAAATTGACCATCACTCCAAGACACCTAAGCCATGCTCACCAGCCAAGCCATGCCCCCAGCCAATCAGAGTGACTGTATGCAAATTAACCCAGCCAAGATGAAGGCCAACAGCCACAGAGCTGGAACAAGCAGGAGGCTTCTGTTGCACCAGGAGTAAACTGCCTGCCTCGGCCGGCTGGGCCTCTGCTCGAGGAAACATAGTTTCAATTATAGAAGCCACAGAGCTAAAGCAAATAGGAGGCTTCACTCCCTGCCTAGGCCTCCACTCAAGGCAACAAAGTTTCAATTATAGAAGATAAATAAACCCCAGAAACCTGATTCCAGCCAGCCTCACTGGGACATTGGGTCAATGGGAGCTTTTTCCACTGAGCCAAACTGGTTAGGGCAATAAATTACTTTTTTGGTAAAAAACAAAAACAAAAAACAACAACCCTAAAAAGAAAGCATTAATATCTCTGTTTTAAAAGTGAGATATAAGAGGCTGAGAGAAATTTAGTCTAAGTTCAGAAACTGCCTCAATCTCTATTTAAAAAATTGTGGTATTTTCATTATACTATACTTGTTCTTTTGCTAAAGGCTATATCATGTTAATTTTTTAATATTCTGTAGCATATATATCAAAGCAGCAATTGTATTGCTTATTGTAAACTATTCACATACAAGTTCATGACAGCAGAAAGTGGTCTGATTCATCAAACATAAATATCAGCATATAAAATATTTTGTGTTTATCTTTATTAGATACTAGAGGCCCAGTGCACAAATTCAAGCACAGGTGGGGTCCCAAGGGGGTTCCAAGGTGGGGGCCAGGGCATGATCAGCCTTGGTCAGTGGTGAGATGCCCTTGCCAGCCCAGGATACAGATCCGTCCTTCTGACTTTTGAGTTAGTTGTCAGGAGCCAAATGGAAGCCACTTTTATATCCTTTCTTCCTTGAGGAGCATCTAGGGAGGGAAAGTGGCTGTTGTGCCTGAGGCCGACTTCCAGAAGGCTGGTGGAGCTTGTCCGTCAGTGCCTGGCCCATTCTCTGGAGATTGAGTGGATTGAGGGATTGAGTGGCTGCTGCTGGGCTAGTGGGCTGCCAGGACAGGTCTCAGCTAAACAGGGGGAAGCTCCTGCATTGAGCATCTGCCCCCTGGTGGTCAATGTACATCATAGTGACTGGTCATTCTGGTCATTCCGACCGTTTAGTCGCTTAGGCATATATATTTTACAGAAACTGCTTAGTCACAAGGCGTCTACAAGATAGTGTTTTATGTACTGTGAGAAAGGCATTATGCATATCATGTTTGCAGAACTCAGAGAGGACAACCAAATATACACTTTGACTAAAATTTTAATTAATTTTATTTTTCTTGATTGATTTCCATATTATAGAAAATAAATCACAAGTCAGTTGATTTATTTACAATTTCAATATATTTGAAGTGTGATACAATGGATTTTATTCACTCAATCCTCATTAAGCATTTTCTTCAAACAAAAAATATTTACAAAGCAGGTGTTCCTCATTTTTTGAAACTCTAAATATGTGTTAGCTTATAACACTAATAATGACTGGAGGCCAGTTATTTCTTTAACACCTGCTCTTAGCATCTTCCCTTAGCACTCTTTATGGGATTCTCTGAACAATGAAAACAAAATCTGAGAATCCTGATCCAGATGATTATTTCTTGGATTCCCCTGAAGGTAAGATAACAAAACGAAAGTCATTGTGATATAACAGCCTCATCTAGTTTGTTATTGTTAAAAATCTGTTTTTAACATAGAAGTTAAAGATAAAGCGTATATATGGAATTTCAGTGCATCATCTCTGGGCAAAAAAGGACTATCCAAATTATTGATAAAGAATATATGAACTCTGATTTTTTTTGTGGCTCACTGGTTTGACAATACAATTCAAGATCTGATTTTAGGAATAGTTTCAAAGAGATTAATTCCATTATTAATTTTGCGGGAAATGAGTAAAATTGGATCCACCAGGGAGACTGTCAATGGACACGAGGAAACATACATTGGAACCTCTAGTTGGAACCGGCAAAAATAAAAATGTTTTACGTCGTTGTCATGTGTGTGCTGCTCATAAACTACGCAGTGAAACGTGGTACATGTGCAAGTTTTGTAATGTACTCCTGCACAAAAGAAAGTGTTTCGAATGCTACCACACAGTGAAGCACGTGATTTGGTGAGAAAATGCCCGATTACAAAGTGTTAAAGGTCCACACTCAACCTTTCTACCTCAGAGTCCTATGGAAAGCCCCAGTATCCCTCTGTTTTCTGTCTGAGAGACCATGACAACTATTTGAGTTTACCTGCATGTAGGTATACTAATCAGAGATTACTTGAAATATAAAGTGGAAAGGAGAAGCACTAGAGATGGGACCCTGAGCCCATGATCAAAGATATTGGAATGCTAGTTTGCCTGACGTTCTTTACTATTCATGATGTTGGGTGTAGCCATATGGGAGACAGTGATGGGAGAGAAAGATCTGGATCTGGTTTAGGGAGCACGAGCTGAGAAAGGCTGCTTTAGAAATAAGCTTTGTATTTCTACTACAGTTACCAAGAAGAAGTTGATAGATTAGGAGCATATTTATTTAGACATAAAGAATAAAGAGCTTCAGAAACATGTGAACATCCACATTTATGTAAAAGAAAAAAATTATCCTGTTATATAACCTGTTTTAATAATGTGGATTTATTTTTAAGAAACTGTATCCTTCAGTAATGAAGTTATAATTATTACAATGTTGAAACAACTGCAGTTATCATATTTGCAGATTTTTTAATGCACATTCTTTACTAGCTAAGATATTTATTTAGTTGCTTTATAAAGAGCAAGTAATCATGCCTTAGACAGGAAAGAGATTTCTTTTCTCAAGCACACAAATGTCTAGGCTGATAAGGCAGGGCACTTCAAATACTGGAGGTCATACAGGTACAGGCACCTTCTGCCTTTTTAAAAATATATATATATTTTTATTGACTTCAGAGGGTATGGGAGAGGAAGAGAGAGATAGAAACATCAACAATGAGAGGGAATCATTGATTGGCTGCCTCCTGCCCATTGGACCGAGCCTGCAGTCCAGGCATGTGCCCTTGACTAGAATCAAACCTGGGACTCTCTGGTCTGTAGGCTGACGTTCTATCCACTGAGCCAAACTGGCTGGGGCTCCTGCTGCCTTTTTATTTCATCATCCCTATCTGCAAGGCCAATGCTGACCAATTAACACTCTTTCTCCATACCAGCTCTTAGAAGAGAAGAAAAAGAAGAATAAAAAGGAGAATAGTTTTTCCTCAATGATATGATTAAGAAATTGTATGACTAATTTTCATTCACATTACACTGAACAGGATGGAATTCCACATGAAGTCCTGATGGGTGAATGGGCACTGAGAGAAAACTATGAGTCTCTGTCATTACTTCTTTAACATTGAAAAAAAAAAAGTCTGCAAAATTATTTACTATTATTTGCTGTACATTCCCCCTCATTAAACAAAGGGGTAAAAATACAAAAGAAAAAAAAAACCATTCCACTCTTTTATTGGGTATGGTTTAAAAATTACTGAAAAATCTTTTCTCTAAAAATATTTGTACATGTGATGTTCAAAAAGACTGGTAATTTTATTAGTCTAGACTAGCTAAATATTATTTGTTACTCTCATACTGCTATTAAGTTCAAACTTATTTGTAGCTTGGTTTTACAAATAATAAATTTAAATACCAAAAAGTAGATCTTCTTGTCAAAAAGCATATAAGACTTGAGGACAGCATGATAACTAGGATATTGACATATAATCTCTTTAGTTTTAAATCATTTTGAACCACCATACTCCCAAGTCACTTTGCAGCAAGTTATATATTTGATTTATGGGCATTTTGTCTTTTAGATGATAATGTTTTTATAAATCATACATAGACATAAGAAAAACTAATAATATATTCTTATTATTAGTTTTAATATACTCTATATACTCATCCACATTCTGCTCTCTGAATCCTGTTGTAGTAGGAAGTATTCATCCTCTACTCAAAAGTTCATCTGTTGAGTCTAGTGTTTTACATTTTCTAAACTCTTTCAAAAATATCTATATCCCATCAACTTTTAAAAACATATTCTTCTAACCTTCAAAATGAAATTTAGTAACATAAAAAAATAAAAACTATCACCAATCATATGACAGCAAATTCTTTTAAAATAAAAATGACAGTGTATACTTTACTTTTTTTCATGGAAAGATGAACAAATGTCACTTACTTCTCATAATCAACAGGAAAGTATCTAAGGCAGTAAAACTATAACATTAAAGGGAAGGAAAACAATACAATGACTACAATTGTATTGCTAGAAAGAAAATAATGCAGTGTGATTATACACTGCTAAAACCTGGAAAGTCATTTCTTGTTAATTATTATGCTACTAATCTGTACTTGTTAGTAGAAATAGAATTGCCTTATGTGAGAAATATTTTTCATCCCCTCTATTTACTCAATATGTTTCAAGCAAAAGCTTTCTTAATGCAACATATATCTTAAAAAACTGGTATGGAGTTGTTTACAGCTTTAGACAGACATGCATAGGGGGTGGGCAAAAGTAGGTTTATAGTTGTGAGTACATGAAACAATTTATTATTATATTATTATTTATTAAATTACTAGAGGCCCAGTGCACAAAAATTTGTGCACTCGGGGTCGGGGTGTCCCTCAGCCTGGCTTGTGCCCTCTTGCAGTCTGGGACCCCTCGGAGGATGTCAACCTGCTGGCATGCCTGGCCAGCCTGGGTGAGGGGCTGATGGCTGTTTACAGGCTATCCACAGCCCCTTCAGGGTTTGGGTCCCTACTGGGTGCCTGGCCAGCCTGGGTGAGGGGCAGAGTGCCGTTTCAGGCTGCCCACAGCTCCATCATGGTTTGGGTTCCTAATGGGGTGCCTGGCTGGAAGCAGATATCTGGATTTATTTAACTTCTATAATTGAAACTTTGTTGCCTTGGTCCCCCGCTCAAAGCCTGGGTTGACCATGGCAACCCAAGGTCCCAGCTCCACAGGTATCTGGGTTTGTTTATCTTCTATAATTGAAACTTTGTAGCCTTGAGTAGAACTCAGGGCCCACAGCTTCCTCCATTGCCTGGGACAACTCCAGCTCTGTGGCCACTGCCATCTTAGTTGAGTTAATTTGCATATTTGCTCCTGATTATTTGGTGGGTGTGGCTTGTGGGTGTAACAGAGTGAGGGTCAATTTGCATATTACTCTTTTATTAGATCAGTTTGTATGATTTCTATTACAATTCTAAACCTACTTTTGCCCATCCCTGGATGTGCCATATACATGGTATATGCTATTATGAAAAAAAATCTCTTACTTTACTGAAGTTTCTAAAGTATATTCCTGAAATCATTTGTAAAATGGATAGAAAGGGAAACAGTGAATCATTGATTGATAGATCAGTTGATTGACTGATGATTCTCTAAGTTTATGTTCTCCAAACTAACAATCAAATATCCTTCCTTTAATATTTCCAGATTTTTCTATATTACGGTTGTCTTCCATATTCTCCAGAATCTAATTTCTCTACATATGTCACCCTCCTAACCTTGATACATTTTTTATTAGTTCCAGAAGGTAGCTATGCCTCTAAATTCACTATCATAAAATGGTATGAAAATAGAGATTCATCTATATACTCATCCACATTTTACTCTCTGAATCCTGTTGTAGTAGATAGTATTTATCCTCTGCTCAAAAGTTAATCTGTTTACTGTAGTGTTTCTTTTACATTTTCTAAACTTTCTCAAATATCTGTATCTGTATCCCATCAACTTTTTAAAAAAATATATTTTATTGATTTTTTACAGAAGGGAAGGAAGAGGGATAGAGAGTTAGAAACATAGATGAGAGAGAAATATTGATAAGCTGCCTCCTGCACACCTACTATTGGGGATGTGCCCACAACCAAGGTACATGCCCTTGACCAGAATCAAACCTGGGACCTTTCAGTCTGCAGGCCGACACTCTATCCACTGAGCCAAACTGGTTAGCGCTCCCATCAACTTTTAAAAACATATTCTTCAAACCTTCTAAACAAAATTTAGTCATATAAAAAAATAAAAATTATCGCCAATCATATAACAGCGAATTCTTTCACACACCCTCCAGGACAACCTCATTAAAGATGTATCTCCTTTACTTCTTCAACTCCCTTTTGCTTTCCCAAACATATTTTTCCCCTCTATGTAAAGCAGCACTACTTTTTCAAAGATCTCTAGCTTATTGCATTGTTTTTTAACGCATTACTACTTACACATTTTTCTATTTGATTATCTTCTGCCTTTTCATCCACAAATATAGGTACCCTCACAGAGAAACTTCATGTGCTTCGTTCTCTGCATTCTCACCTCTTAGTTTCTTTGATATTTAGCTGCTCAATACTTGTTTGCTGAATGAATGGTCAAATAAATGTATAGTGTGTGATAACTGGTAGTGAGGGAATATTAAAATGGAAAAGATTTTCAGCAGCCCTATCCTGTCTTGCTCAGAGTATAGAGCTTTGGCCTGCAAACTGAAAGCTCCTGGGTTCAATTCCAGTTAAGGGCAGGTACCTCAGTTACAGGCCCCTCCCTGGCCTGAGCCCTGGCCAGGTCTCACGCAAAAGGCAACCAATTGATGTGTTTCTCTCACATTGATATTTCTCTCTGTCTTTCCCTCTCTCTAAAAATCAATGGAAAAATATCCTCAGATGAGGATTAAAAAAGATTTTCAGCAATCATGAAGCTGCGTGCCAATATCATATGGATAAACTCAAGTTCAGAGAAATTAAAGCAATTAATATTCAAATGTCAGAGGTTTAATGAGAAATAATTTAAGAATTTTAGGATGTTTTTAGAATGAATTTGAAGTTAGAATCTCCTTTATTTCTTTATTCCTTCAATTTTACTTCCTCTAATATTTTTATAAGACATTTCAAGTCATTATATGAAAAGAAATGTAAAAAATAAGAATTGATTCTGTTAACATGTAATTATTCTCATTGTAATCATGGGTTTCAATATCCTATCTGTTAATTATGTTAGGTGATATTTGTTTTATTATCTATATTTAGATGTTCCTATGTTTCTGTGACATAGGCAAATCTTTAAACAGAGACATTGGAAATAAGTTACATGCTGTATCACAATAGAAGGTTGAAATGTGAAGATTGCCTTTTTATTTCACTTAATCTCTGAATTTCAATGAGCTTTGATGTAACAACTGTTGTTTGACCTGATTAAAGTCAACCTCTCATATAGCTCATTTAAGTGTACTTTGTTGTTACCAAAGAATTTAAAATATATTCTATTTTAGACAACCATCTGGCTCCTAAATTCAAAACTTTACTTGACTGCATTCCTAAGAAACAAACTTTTTGTTTCTTAGATTGTGTGTTTTCTGTTGAATATGAAACCTCTTGCAATTTGGGAAGTACTTTTTAAAACTTACATGACTATTTTTTCTTCATCTTGCATTTTACCTGAATAAAAGTTAGAACTGTTGTTAGATATTCCATAACACCAATTTTAGGTCTTGCAAATAGCTGTGAGAAGAAGGAGAGAGAGAGAGAGAGAGAGAGAGAGAGAGAGAGAGAGAGAGAGAGATGAGAGAGAGAGAGAAAGGAAAAAAGTTTCAGAAGAAAAAAATTATTATAGTGTATTGTAATGATCTCTTTCAAACAGGGTCAAATTCTCTACTGATGTGATAAACTGAAAGATGTCTTAGACTTCAAATTTCCTATGCATCACTGATATTGCCATCCTTCTGCGCATCTAATTCAGTGATGTTACCATTAATTAAGTTTAGTGGAAACTGAAAATTCTTGTGCTTCCTTCAATGACAGGGACAGTCAATGTTAAGTATTGACAACAGGTAACTGGAAGCTGGGAGCAATAGTGTCTCTACAACAGGAAATGCATCAGTTTATACTCTCAATTCCGGTCTCCAATGGTGGTTTGTATTGGTGGTTTCCAGTAACAAGTATGAGGGTGGTTTGTGAAGGTTTTCATGTATTCTACACGTATTTATCAAGTGTGTATTTTGACATGCCCTGTGTCAGAAGTTGCAGATGCAGAGTTCAGTCATACTGACACAGTATCTGTTCTCAAGGAAAGTTTATTATTTAAAATCATAGGAAATTCTGATTCAGGCTTTAAATTCAGTATAGATAAACAAACAACATTCCCCTTATTTTCTTTAAATGTGCTTCTAATTACAAGCATAGAGAATTATTTTTGAAAAATAGAACAATATGGAAGTGTAAACACTACCAATTGAAAATGCCCGCCCTGAATCCTCTCATGCTTCCAGTAATTACTTTTGATAATGCGCTGTTTGTCCTTGCCAATATGCACACACACAGGCATGTTGACATACATATATGTATATTTATATATACATATGCATGCATATTAACATATAATTTTGTGTTTTAGCAAAATGGGTTTTTGCTATATGCAAGTTATTGTTTTTCACTTGGCAGTATATTCTAAACTTCCATGTCAGTTACTAGAAACCTACTAAAAGTATTTTAATAATTCATGGCATTCAAAGGTGGGGTTACATCATAGATAATTTGGCTCTGTTATATATTTAGTTTATGGTACCTACAAATATTTTTTTGGTGTTGTAAATTGCATGAGAACAAATGTGTGTGAGTGCATCCTTGCATATTGTTTCTTCTTTCTTTCTAGTTTTTTTCCCCCCTTGGCAAATATTAATAATTTAATCTTCAGGTATTCACTGGTTGAATCCCTGAGATCTCTACCTCTAGAAAACTAACATCCTACAAGAGGAGACAGACAAGAAATAAATGAACACATGAAGCTGATTGTCACAGACTGCAATAATGTTATGTTGAATGATCAAGATTTCACTGAGTATATATATAACATTTGAATAACTAAATATTGACTTCTGGTGTTCAGTCTGGAATAAAAGGAACTTGGAGCTCATTTCTTCTGTACATACAAACAACAACAACAACAAAAAACAAACAAACAGCTGAACAAAATGAAAATCTACAACCCTTCTTAAGTCCATCAGATAACTAATGTCTTAAGCAACTACTGTCCCCAAACGTAGAGACAAACAGGCAGAGACAGAGAGTCACCATTTAGTAGAGCAAAAGCCCAGAAGCGGGAAAGAATCATTGATGGGGCAGGAAAACCTAAACTGTATTTGACAACGTGTTGGAGGCTCAGTGTGGGCAAGTTTGAGGGTTAAAACTTCCAGCAGGTGACGGTGAGCCTTTAGGGGTGCTCTGCATTTTTGTGAGTTTTATTTCCAGGAACTCTATCAGGTTCTCACAATGACTTTGGAGAAAAGTCTCCTCATGATTTTGGCAATAAAGACATAGTTGAATTGAACAACAACATCAGAATCCACCCATCTACTGGTCTTATTTGACATCTGTTATGGAGTAAATTTGCCTTAAAATTCATATGCTGAAATAATAACTCTCAATGTGATAATAATAAGAGGATGACTTTTGAAAACTAATTAGGTCATGAGACTGAAGCCTTACTGAGTAGAATTAGTATTCTCATTTAATGACGCCAGAGCGTTTTCTTGGGCTCCTTCTGCCATGTGAGATCACAATGGTAAGATGGCCATCTATGAACCAGGAAGAGAGTGCTCACCGAGATACAATCATGCTGGCACCCTCACCTCAGACTTCCAGCCTCCAGATTTGGGAGAAAATTATGTTGTTTATAAACCAACAAGTCTATGTTATTCTGTTATAGCAAATTGAATGAACAAGATATCTACAGCCTGTTCCATCCAACAACAGCAGAATACACATTCTTCTCAAGATTACTAAGAACATTAGCCAAAATAGACCTTATTCTGGGATATGGAACACACCATTAACAAATTTAAAAGAAAAGCAGTCATGCCAAAGATATTCACTGACCTCAGTGGAATGTTTAAATTAGAAATAAATTACAGAAAGCTGGAAATCCCAAAATAGTTGGAGATTAAATATCACACCTCAAAATAACACAGGGGTCAAATAAATCTCAAGAGAAATTTAAAAGTATGTTTTTCCTTTTTATTGACTTTATTGGGGTGACACTAGTTAATAAAATTCTACAACACAACATCTGTGCACAAAAAATATCTTTAACTTGAAAATATAAATTAAAACTTGTGGTATGCTGGAAAACCAGTGTGTAGAGGAAATTTAGAGCATTGAGTGTATATATTAGAAAGGAAGAAAGATCTACAATGTAATACAAGTTTTAACCTTAGCAAAGGAGGGAAAGAAGAAAGCAAGAGAAATACAAGCTAAGCAGTACAACAGAAATAACAATACAACAAAAATTAATGAAACTAAAAGAGGAAATTAATAGAAAAATATCAACATAATCAAAAGCTAGATACTTGAAAATATCAATGGAATAAAGACTAAGCCAGTCATGCTAAGTGCTGAGGTATTCTAAGCTGTGGTAACCAGAGCTAAGTCAATATATAGAAAAAGGCTTAGATATTTAAAGAAAAGTAAGGAAATTAGTATGACCAGAGCTCTAGATCATGGCAGAGTAAATCAGGAATTAGTTGATATGCTGTCCTGTAGAAACTAATAAGGTTTTTGCATTCATTCTGAAGGAAACAAAGACCTTGGGGAAAAAAACAGTTTTACTTAGATATAATCCACATACTTTAAAATTCACCCTATTAATCGGTACAATTTAGTGGTTTTTATTATATTCACAGAATTGCACAAGATGACATAACCTGTTCAATGTAATTTAGAAATTATTTTGACAACTTTGAAAAACATTGAGAAAGATTATGTTTAGAAACAAGGAAACCAGGGACATAGTTTCTGCAGAACATTTGTTTTAAAATTATAGTCATTTGGAATCTGGAGTGGTGGTCAAGGTAAAGAGAAGCTAATGTTTTTAAGATATAATATTATAGAGAATACTAGGGATCCGGTGCACAAAAATTTGTGCACTCGGGGGGTCCCTCAGCCCGGCCTGTACCCTCTTGCAGTCTGGGACCCATCAGGGGATGTCCACCTGCTGGCATGCCTGGCCAGCTTGGGTGAGTGGCTGATGGCTGTTTGCAAGCTGGCCAAGCCCCCCCAGTGTGAACCCAAACCCCATTGGGCTGTGGCCAGCCTGGGTGAGGTGCTGAGGGCTGTTTTCAGGCTTCACACATCCCCTTCAGGGTTCGGGTCCCTACTGAGGTGCCTGGGCAGCCTGAGTGAGGGTCTTAGGGCTGTTTTCAGGTTGCCCGTAGCTCCCATTGACCCAACGTCCCAGCGAGGCTGGCTGGAATCAGGTTTCTGGGGTTTATTTATCTTCTATAATTGAAACTTTGTTGCCTTGAGCAGAGGCCTAGTCAGGCAATGAAGCCTCCTGTTTGCTTCAGCTCTGTGGCTTCTATAATTGAAACATTGCTGCCTTGAGCAGAGGCCCAGCTCGCCTAGGCAGGCAGTTTCAACTCCATCGCTGGTGCAATGGAAGCCTCCTGTTTGCCCTAGCTCCATGGCCGCCAGCTACCATCTTGGCTGGGTTAATTTGCATACAGCCACTCTGATTGGCTGGTGGGCGTGGCTTGGCTTGGTAGGTGTGGCTCATGTGTCTCAAAGTGATGGTTAATTTGCATGTTACCCTTTTGTTAGGTTAGAAGATATTCCTGAAAGCACACTACTAAAATAATTTATATATTTGGAGAGGAAAAATCAAGCTATATTCTGAAACTTCAGTATAAAATTATACTCTAACCAAGAAGAGATGAGTAATTGTTAGTAAATGGCTATCATCTTTATTTTTTTGGGGGGTTTTTCATTTTATCCTCAGAAATTTGTGGCATAAAAGTGGAAATAAATGGATTGAAGACTTAATAAATCTCTAATTTACACTTTTATCTGTATTATTGCCTTCTGCTTACTCTGGGCTTTGCTTGTTATTCTTCATCTATCTCTTCAGTGTAGATTTAGAGTGTTCAAGATTTTTCTCATTTCTTGGGGTAGATCTGCAATGCTATGAATTTACCTTTCAGGACTTTTATTATTTCTTATAGATTTTGGATTGCTATGTCATCACTTCTATTTGTTTCCAGGTAACTTTTGATTTCTTCCTTGATGTCATCGTTAACCCGTTCATCTTATATAATAAAAGTGTAGTAAGCAACTTGTTCTCTAGACCAGAAGTTCCTTCAGTAGTTTGACCAGGGGGCAGGGCCAGTCAGGGGAAGGGAGGGAGTACCCAGCAGTCAGCCAGCAGCCACTAGGGACTTGACCAGTGCATGTATTTTGTGCACTGGGCCTCTAGTTATTTAATAACAAGCTATTTAGCCTCCTTGTGTTTGAATGTTTTTTTTTCTTTTTTTTGGTTTGTTTTTTTATTTTAGTTAATTTCAAGTCTCATACCATTATGGTCAGATGATTGATATAATTTCAATCTCCTTGAATTTGTTAAAACTTATTTTGTGGGAAAGGAAGCTGGAGGATATGTGGAGGTGGGAAAAGTGGGGGGGAAATGGGAACAGAAAAAGACTTTGTTTAGGGTGATGGGTGCGCAATGCAGTGTGTAGATGATGTTTTATTGAACCATACACTTGAAAACTGTATGGTTTTGTGAACTAATGTTTCCCCAATAAATTCAATTAAAAATAATAAATTGATGGCTCTACTTTTCATAGCTAAAGTTTAATGTCTCTAATTTTAGTATAATCCCCTCTTAGTCATAATACTGTCCTTTTCCTTTGAGGAATTTGTTCAAAGATTTATAATTGCTTTAATCGTCTTGTGTAATGATGAATGCCACAATTTCATATACATTCTAACCAGAGAGATGACTTTTCAAGTTCATTTGAGTTCTTTGGATTTTATCTCCAGTAATGTTTTTCCTTCAAGCATTGTCAAATTTCAAAAACCCAGGACTCTTGTCACCATGAGTATGAGTCTGAGCATATAAAATAATATCCATTTGTCCTCCGATTACAAAAATGTTATTGAGGTTGGACTGATTCAGATAGAGGATTAAAAATATCAACATGCAAACAAATGCTTTAGTCCCTCTACCAGTTATTATCTTCAGAGCTGATCATCCTCAAAAATGTCACTCAATTTTTATTTTATTTAGGTGAAAAATGAAAGAGAAAGATCATTATATTATAAGTCATAAAAGTGGTTATACGGACACCAGTTGTCAAATTATATTTGATATAAAATTTACTTTAAAATATCTTAGCATTCCTTATTTCGCCATGATAAATCTAAGTTGCATTTATCAAAGGGGCTAATGAGCCTGTAAATTGGATAATCTGTGTGGTTGTTTTTTTTTTTTCTTGATAAAACATAACTGTTGAATTAGAAAATAAAAATAAAAACAAAACCATTTTCTTTCAATCAATCCCCAATGCCTAGGTTATGCTTGTATAGTAGGGGGAATTCAGTAAATATTTATTTCACAAATGGACAAAAAATGAGTAAACATGTAAGGTTTTATTTAGAAAAATGAAACACTTGTTTTAAAATGCATTTTAAAATAAATTATAGTGGAGTCAGCTTAGTGTACTAAAGCAAGACTGGTCAGCACAGATAGTTCTGAGTTTTGTTTCAGATATTCTCCAAACTTAATTTTTGCGTTGTGAAGCTGCCATAAGAGTATCTATTTTGCCTATTATGTGCTTTTTATAGAATTGAATGTAATGGTACTAGCACTTGTTTGAGGTTTTTATACGTTTCGGAAATCAATCTCTTATCGGATCTGTCATTCATGAATATGTTCTCCAGTTCACTTGGTTGTGTTTGTTTTCTTGGTGTTTAATTTTTCACTATGTAGGAAATTTCTAAGTTGGATGAAGGTCCATCGGTTTATTTTTGCTTTTGTTTCCCTGGCTAATGGGGGCATATTTCAAAGGATATTGTTCAGATTAATGTCAAATAGTTTACTGCCTATGTTTTCTTCTAGGAGTTTTATGGATTCAGTCCTTACTAGTACCTCAAGTCTTCAATCCATTTTGAGTTTACATCTTATGTGATGGAAGAGTAATTCAGTTTCACTTTTTTGCATAGGTGTCCAGTTTTCCCAAACCACTCGTTGATGAGACTGTCTTTTCTCCATTGTATATTGCTTTTCTGGGCTACAGAAGCAAACAAAACAGAAAATATCCATGTTAACATCCTGTGGAGGTAGATATAAAATAAACAAATACACACGCACATCAGTCAGGACTATGCTCTTCTATAAAAAAACAAAAAAGTAATTGAGAACTGTAGACACTAATACTATTATTTTATTTTAGATAATTAGCACAATAGTTCTGAGAAGTTTTCCTTAGAACGGTGATCTTAAGAAATTGAAGGAGACTGCTAAGAAGGGATCTCAGGTGTTGAAGGAACACTCAAGGTGGAGGAAAGGCCTTCTGCCAATGCCTAAAGCAGGCACAAACTTGCAGGATTCAAATAAGCGCCAGGGAGACTGTGTGGCTGAAAAACTGAGTGAGGAGGTCGCAGAGGTCGACAGAACCAGCTCCTCCAGTGCATTGTAAGAACTTAAGCTGGTATAATTATTTTTGTTTTGTTTTAAATAAAACTGTACATATTTAAAAAAAAAAACTCAGAAACTGGAAGACTTGGGGGAAATTTGCCTTTTGATTACATTACACTTACCTGAAAACAAAACACAAGCCCAAATTAAATTACTATGTTTAAAGTTACTCCTGAATTGTAATTGCCTTATTTCCACGTTCAGTAAGTACACATGATTAACAGAATTTAATTACTCAAGATTGCCCCACAAATCTAACGTGATTGTTTATATCATAAACTAACACAAAAGAAAAGATGTATATTTTAGTTTAGCACCTGTTTTTTTGAAATTCAAATGTGCTATTATACAGAACTACATGGTTGAAAAACATTCTAATCCTGTCTATAGGCAGTAGCAATGCATATTCAAAATGTTTTAAATGCTGTTCTATTTTTTTCTTTTTTGGTCCATATAACAAATTTTATTTTGCAAATACCTAGTTGAACATTATTATCTTGTGTTTCGCAGTTCATTTTCCTGAATCTGATGCTGATCAGCAATTCCACCAGGCCTGTGCTATAATAATCTGCTGGAAAGGCCAACCTCAGTGCTTCTTATTAGAGAATTTTCTTAGGGAAGAATAGATTTTTCATCCTGTTTGTAACTAACAAATCTCTTACCAAGAGTAAATCTTTCTTTCATTTCCTTGTGGTAAATTAGAAATTATAGACTAAGTTACAGCATCTGATGTCTAAAGTTCTTAGGTATGTACTTACTTAAAATGATTACATGCTAGTAAATTTTGACCTTTTCAGTTATCCTGCTTCCTTCTAATTTGTTTGTCTTTGTTTCTTCAGAAGTTTTCATAACATTAATTAGTGTGAAAAAATTCACTGTGAATACAGCACTTACATATTTCTATTAAGTTTAACTACTCCCTAATGAAGTTCTCGGTTTAATTCTCAAGAAAGATTTAAGTTTATTAAAACAAGTTAATTTGGTTATCCCTATTTTAAAATATTTGAAGGATTCAACACCTTCTTAAGCATAAGCCATGAAAAGCTGCAGGGATATAAACAAATGAAAATGTGCTTTATTGTGATTAGTAATTAAGGCCAATGATGCTATAATGGACTTGCTTAGTGAGTAATATTGTGTATAATTTACTTTTATAATATTTTATTTACAGCATGATGTTGTGTTGTTATTTTGAACATACTGTGAAAGTAATTTTGAACATACTATTTTATTGACATATAAATAATCTCCTTTTATTGCTTTTTGTCAATATTTCCCATTAAGGAAAAAGTACAAAATAGAATACTACTATAATACAGACACACACACACACACACACACACACACACACAAGATAACAGGAAAACACAGATCTGAAGTGTCTTGAAAAGATTTACAACTGTGACTACTGACACATGAAACTTACTTAAGGAAATATACAGTAAACTGGATGAGTGGTTTTAGATTTACAAAACCAAGCAATGAAAAATAACCCATTTATCACCCCAAAAACAGTAAGTACAATGACAGGTCTACAGAGCCCTATGAGTATTTGAGTCTAAAAATATTTTCCACCTGGTCTTTCATGGGAGAGTTGGGCCAAAAATCCCTGCAGACTGCAAGGAGCATATGATTTAATACCCATTCTTTCTGTCACACTAAGAATAGTGGGAGGGAGAACTTCTCAGTGATGGAGAAATGTTCTCCAAGAGAACAATGGACAAGTATACTCTCTTTAAAGAGCAGCATCTGACCACTATACGAAATATTCTATACCATTAAATATTTAAGAGATACTTCACACGAAACCACTTTGAGAAAATAAGGGAAAAAGAAACATTCTCAATTTATTGCATTATATCAGCATAATCCTAATATAGGAACCTTACTAAGACATTATAAGGAAATAAAATTACAGACCAGGATTCTTCATTAAAAAGGCATATATCTTTAACTAAATAATGGCAAAAAAATCAATATTTTAAAAAGAGACAACATCATGACCAAATTGAGTCTATGTGAAGAATGAAAGTTAATTAACATTTAAAAATCAATCCATATAGTTAACAGATATGAAATAAAATATTTTTACTGATAGAAAGAGCTTTTAATAATATTGCATTCATTACAGTAAAATACTCAGCAAACTAGAAATGTAAAGAGAGTTTCAGCCTGGTATCAGGAATCCATGTGATTTTGTGGTAAGCACAGAATTCTAGAGTACAAAAATAATATAATAAATTAAAAACTATATGTAAATTTATAGCACATTTTAATGATCAGAAGGTTTTAATTTTAATAAAGTCTAATTCATCATTTTATGGTTACTTCTGTTATTCACTTTTATAATGTACATATTATTTTTGGAAAATGTATTTATAAATATATAAAAATAATTTGTTTAGGTGTTAATATACATGGAATTCTAAAATTTATTTTAAGTGAATTGCTAAAATTTAAGTGTTATTCATTTTTGTAAGCTAATCTTTCACCCTGAGATCTTGTTAAATTATCTTATTCTATTAGTTGCCTTGTACATTATTTGATTTTCTCTATTATCAATCATGCCATCTATAATTAATGATATTTTACTTCTTCCTTTTTGAGCTATATTACTTTTATTTCTTTTCCTTGCTCTATTACAATGGCTACTATCTTAAGTTCAATGTTGATTATAAATAGTAAGTGAGGATCCGCACCTTGTTCTCAGTATTATGGAGAAAACATTTAATTTTACAATACTGGAATGGTACCTATAGCATTTTTTAACTGTACTTTATGGGGAAGGATGTTTATAGTGTTTTCCTAGATGGTGTAATTAAAATAAATTTTAAAAATGTTATGTGCCTAAATAATTAGAATTTTAGTAAAATGGCCTTTGCAATAGAAAAGATCTGTCTGTATAAAATACAAAGCATAGCACAATGATTTTGGAATATCCACTGGTTTGTAAAATTTAACGTGGTATCAGAATTTTAGCACTATATGGAAAACTAAAAACTTTTTTGGATTTTCCTGGATTGGGGTGATTGATGTTGGTTGCACTATTTTAAATGGATCACTTAGAAATGAATATGTTATACATAATTTAATCTTTTACTAAGTACCATTAATGAATTTAAAATAAAATGTAAATATTTCATATGTAAATTGTAAAATCCTTTTCAACAATTATTTTGCTAAATGTTTAAAATATGGGGCAAGGTAGGAGACACATGAGCATGGTAAAATATTGTTGATCAGTTTTATTGGAATTTCTTAAAACTTTCCTTAACATGGGTATGCCATCTACAGAATGTTGCAAAGACATCTCCATAACCTCTGTATTTGCTATGGCTTTTAACTTTAATCAGATAATATTTATTCCAATACTATTTATAGTTATTATTATTACCTAAACAAATGTCTGCTGGCATATGCATATTTGCATTTACCCTCACAATAACATTGTTTGATTTAATTACTAAAATGCCCTGATACCAGCCTTATTTTGTCCTGGAAATTTTAAATGTTTAAAATTGCTGTAGTAGCAATAAATAAGTATACCAGTAAATAAAACAAAAATTCAGAGAGATTTGCAGAATTCCAGATTTCAGGATTTAGTCCATTTGATTCAGAATTAGTGCATTGGAAGCAAAGGATTGCAATCTGGTATTCCAGTTAGGACCTTGTAAGGTACTGTGGGTTCAATAAACATGACTCAAAACACCTAAACTTTCTTATTCTGTTTCCAAACAGAAAAAAATATTAAAGTGCAATATTGCAGCAACTCTTTCATTTTGTAAATTTTCTATGGTCTGATACATTTTGATTTTTACATATGTGCTTCTTTTGGGTGTCTGAGCCCATAATTTCTTTCAATTTTTAATAACTTTTATTGAGAATGAATGAATTCAGAGATATTTGATATTGATCAATGTTTTGTTATTCATTTTCTGTCGAATTATTGGAGGAGTTATAAGCATTATAGAATGTATAAAACATAATAAACCTTATAAAACATAATTTTAATATAATAAAGAGATAGCAAAAAATAAAGCCCCACTTTTAAATTTCTGCAAGAGATTATAGGCAGGATATTTGGCATTAATGTTTAGTTCTGAAAATCAAGTAGTGATTTTGTTTATATATTTTATTGATTTTTTTACAGAGAGGAAGGGAGAGGGAGAGGGAGTTAGAAACATCAATGAGAGAGAAACATCAATCAGCTGCCTCCTGCACACCTCCAACTGGGGATGTGCCCACAACCAAGGTACATGCCCTTGACCGGAATCAAACCTGGGACCCTTCAGTCACAGGCTGACGCTCTATCCACTGAGCCAAACCAGTTAGGGCTCAAGTAGTAATTTAATATATGGCTGATCAGAAATATTTTACCATTTTTATTTCATTTTATATTTTAACTAGATTTTCTTTTTATCTGTCGCTATCTTCAGAGTTTTAAAATAAATGCCACCAGGGAATTAGGAAGAATCTTGAGTGCCTCACATGAGTAACAACATAATTCTAGTTGCCAGTGGTGCTTTGATTAATGTACTGGAGAAAATCACTTAGGCTTCATACGCTGGAGTTTTAGACTTCAGTATATCATAGCTCCTATTATTATGCTTCTAAGCCCTGAGTGGAAGCTTTATATATCTCTTGATGATTCTGTGCAGAGCCAAGTGACAAAACAATCAGAAAACATCTTCTTGCTGAACACCATACCTTACATTTAAAAAAAAAGTCAACCGTAAGATGTTAGGATTATGTATGCCCACAAGATAGCAACTCACACAACACACAAAAAGCATAAATGTGGAATATATATATATATATATATATATATATATATATATATATATATCATCTATGGTTATCAAATGAAGAAAACTATCTATAAAAATTAATGTTAACAGAAAACTCTTAAAACGATTTCACATTATGAAGCATCATCTTGATTTAAAAATATGATTTTTTAAACGAATATTTACTAAATCCTGATTTTAAATGCCAGCAAACACAGTTAAATCTTGTTTTCTGTTTGTGACATCACTTCTTTTTAACACACTAGTTATGTAACAGTGTGTGGATAAACTGGTCTTGAACTTTGGGAAATGATCACAATGGTATTGACTTTCTAGCAAGTATTGATAACAAAAATATCTGCTTACAGTGATTATTTTCGAAATACTATCTTGAAGGAAAATAAAAAGTTCTTGAGATTCCTATAAATAGAAACAGAGAATTATAAAAGCATTACAAAGTTACATGTTTACTGACTCTAAAAATCATTTTTCTCCAAAGTGACCAATTAATATGTTCATAGCCTTAAAATATAGTTTGATATTTTTCTTGGAAAATTAGAATTATAACATTTTTCACTTGCTCATCTCTGGATCTTCAATGTAGGCGTATTAAGAGAACTGGTAAACATTAAGAAAGCATGGTAAAGCCTTTCATCAGTGATTTTCTTACATAGCAATCATAAATCCAGAAATAATTCTGCACCACCACATCTTTCTCTGGTTTGGTATCATCACACCAAGTAGTATATTCCAATAACAGTTAAAATTTCAATGCAGCATATAATGTTCATTTTTAAAGTTTAAAAAATATACTTAGCATGCAATATTATATTTATGTCAGGTGTACAACATAGTGATTCTACATTTATATTCCTTACAATGTGATCAGCAAGATATGACTAAAAACTCTCTGCCACCATACAAAGGTACTATGACATTATTGACTATGTGCTGTACATTATATATCCATGAATTATTTTGCAATTCTTTGACACACCATTTTGCCAACTCAGATAAATATTGTTAACAATATGTGAACTTGGAGAAGCTGCTTCACTACTCCATCTCCTATTGGAAAAGTGGGTTTATAATACTATATGCTCATGAGATTATTGTGAGGTTTAAGTGCATGTAAAACCTTTTGAATAGTGCTTGGCACTTAATATGTGTGAAGTGAGTTTGACCATTTTTATTGTTATCTTGAAGAGAGTTCCTGGATGAGAGGGCGTCAAAGACAGAGTCTAAGGCTAACAAGCTAGTGTGGAAGGAAGGGCATAATGGGAATAAAGGCAGTGATAGGAAATGAGTTTGATGATAAAGATTGAAGCAGGTCTGGGATAGAGTCTTAAAGATTCACAGTATAATTTAAAGGTAGTGGAGGATTCTGTATATGGGAATTTATAATTAAAAATATCCATCTGACTTTTGGAGTCAATTGACTTTCAGAGGTAGCAGTAAAAAACAGTTGAGAGATGATGATGCTTGGACCAGTGCAGAAGCAGTAGAGATGATAGAGTGATCAATACAATGCAGCAATAGCACTCCATATTCTCACACATGTTTTACAGTCTTAGAGTCAGTCAACAGTATTTAATTAAGGTACTGCTATGTGACAGGCACTACTCTCTATATAAAGATACAGTAATGTGTTATAGAGAAAAGAAGCAATAGGTACAATCGGTATGTGCCAGACACCTAATGTAAATCTAAGAATAAAGAATAGAATTCTTGGCCCAGAGTCAGAAAATATGACTAGGTAATTTTAAAACCTAACAGTTCATACCAAGAAGGACAGAAGGAACATGCAGTAAGGCTCCAGCATACCATGGAAAGATCCAAGAAAATTTTCCAGAGATGTTTATACATACAATTTAACAGAAAGACAGACTTTGCACTGTAATTATCTCTCTTCAAAATGAATAATAAAGACTTAATTGAATGATGTTTAGATATTTAAGCATTCCTAAGAAATTTTTACTACTATTTGTAGGTTATTTGAAGTAAGAGCCAGTTCTGTGCTTCTTTTTGTCTCTATACAATGGTGTCTAGCAGAGTGCTTGCTTTATTGTATGATGAGTGGATTCACTTAACTTTATATGTAGTCTATATTCTCTGGCATAAAACCTGATCCTTTTTTCCCTCTGAGAACCTTACCAAATTTCTTCTAGCAAATCTTTTACTGTATCATGGATAATGGATACTGTCAGTTAAAGATAGCAATTTTTGACCCAAGCTCAGTGCAAGCCCCGATAAGAATAATATTTAACAAGGGAATGAATCGTGGGTTTCTCCTTTTATAACAGAAAAGATGGTTATCTGTGTTCTTTCAAATAGGGTCAGGTTGAATAAATAAAAGGAACTTTCATAATAGTGTGATAAATTTATTTAATTACATAAATAAAATGCAGAATTTTAAACGCACAAGACAGACAATACAATGGAGAGGATACACAAAGAAGCTTGCATGAATTTTTATAAATCCTCATTATTTTGGATTGCTAGAACTGTCATAGTAGAACGGCCTCCTAAAGAATGTGGAGATGTTCCACAGAGCTTAGCATAGAAGTAATTGGGAAGACTTAGGTGCATAATCAATTCCAAAATATCAATACAAATTTTCCCATTCCTTCTAAGTAATAAAATTAACTGGAAATATTTGAAAGAAAATTGAATGCTTTACAAACCAGAAATGTTCAGAAGTTTAAATTTTGATTTGATTTTGCATTCTACTTAATACAAATGTCTAAAATAATCAGAAGAATTCTTTGCCAGTAAAAAGCCAAAGGCATTTCCATAAAAATGCTGACTTCATAATATGATTTATTTCCCATTATTCTATATCTACACTAAACTATATCTTCTGGTATTTAAGAACATTTCATGGGTTCCTATGATTGTTATGATCTTGAGGAAAGTACATAAACTTTTTGATAAAATAGAAGTATCAACATCCTCAGGTTCTTTTGAAAATTTAACAAGTCATCCAGATTTAAAAAAAAATTATCACTCATTCTGGCTCATAGTAGGTCTATTGATTAATAATAAACCTATCTACTTGCTCTTAGGAAAAATAGTAAAATAAGTATTTAGGATAAATTAGACCAGTGTTTTTCAATTAAGCATGTGCATTTGATACATGTAGATAATTTTATTTTATGAAAAAAAAATCTGGACCCCGCTCTAACCTGTTATTTCCTAGTTGCTGCTGGTAGCAGTAACCCAAAACTAACAATTGCTGTCGTAGATCATTTTTAACCCATTTTCTTATTGTTAAGCCTCACGGTCATCACGGATCAGGAACAGAAAGTCAGCATCTCTGGTCTATAAGATGTTTTCTGATTCTCGTATGGTCTTGCTTCTTACCAATCACTTTCACAAGCTGTATTTTTATGTGAAGATTGAGAGTTACATGTATGCATATATTCTAATGATATTTAGTTAGTGTGGTATAGTGGAAACAAGATTCTATTTTTTTAATATATTTTTACCGACTTCAGAGATGAAGGTAGAGGGAGGGAGAGATATAAACATTGATGAGAATGATAAATTTTCTATGGTCTGATAGATTGTGATTGCATATTGACCCTTACAGCAGAACAACTGGGAATAACTGGTCACTATGACACACATTGACTGCCATGGGGTAGATGCTCAATGCAGGTGCTGCCCCTGGTGGTCAGGGCATTCTCACAGGGGGTGCTCTGCTCAGCCACAAGCCAGAACGCTGCCAGTACAGCGGTGGTTGTGGTAGCCTCCTGCCTCCTCAGCAGTGCTAAGGATGTCTGACTGCAGCTTAAGCCTACTCCCTGCTGGCAAGTGGACATCCCCTGAGGGATCCCGGACTGCCAGAGGGATGTCTGACTGCCAGCTTAGGCCCGATCGCCTGAGCAGTGGGCCTAAGCTAGCAGGTGGACATCCCTCAAGGGGTCCCAGACTGTAAGAGGGCACAGGCCAGGCAGAGGGGACCCCCTCCCGAGTGCACACATTTTTGTGTGCACTGGACCTGTAATCTATACTAATAAAAAAAGGCAATATGCTAATTAGGACATCTTCTGGACATCCATCCAGACAAAGCCACAGCAGCTGCAAGGGCTGAGGGTCAGCTGCATGGAAGAGGCACTACTGTGGGAGAGTCGGGCAGTGCCAGGTGGGAGAGGTGGGCAGCGCCGCGGGCTGGTCCAGCATTGCCAGTCCAGCACCACGGCTCCTTTTACAGAGGCAGCAAGAAGTTGGTGCCTGCATGAGAAGGCAGAACCCACTTGAGAAGGCAGCTCCGCACCCCCTTCTACAGAGGCAACATGGGACAGGCTATGGCCAGCCCAGACCCAGTGCTGCCAATTCTGCAGAGGCAGCCACAGAGGCAGCAGCATGGGCCTGGTCCAGGCACCACGCCTCCGTAGAGGCTGGGTGGGGTGCAATATGCTATGCCTCAATCTCCCCCAGCCCCTCCCACAGCTGGCCTGGCCCCATATCATCCCCCACCAAGCAGTGGGCAGAGGGTGGGGCCAGCACTAAGAAGTGAGGGCCAAGGGCTAACAGCTGCGGTGGCCAGCAGTGGCACCAGCAGTGGAGTGATGGGGGTAGCACCTTCCCCTGATCAGCCCCGTTGCCTCCCACAGAGGAGGACATCCCCTGAGGGCTCCTGGACTGTGAGATGGGGCAGGCCAGGCTGAGGGATGCACACAGTGTATGAATTTTCATGCAGCGGGCCTCTAGTATATATATAAAAGCCTAAGGAACTGTTTTTGACTGTTCGACCAGTAGCTATGATGTGCACTGACCACCAGGGGGCAGAAGCCTAATGCAAGGCATGGAAACATGGAACAGACTGATGAAGCTTAGAGGGAAGTGCAGAGGGAGGCAGGCAGGAAGAGATTAACCAAAGATCTTATATGCATATTAGAGGTCCGGTGCCTGGATTTGTGTACCAGTGGGGTTCCTCCATCTGGCCTGCAGGGATTGGACCAAAACCAGCAGTCTGACATAACCTGAGGGGTCCCAGATTGTGAGAGGGTACAGGCCAGGCCAAGGGACCCACCAGTGCACAAATCTGTGCACTGGGCCTGTAGTTATATATATAAAATTTGGGAAACAAGATTCCATAAAATATTTTAAAAGCAGTGGTCATAGTTGAAAGGCTAAATTATATTTTACATTAAAGTTTAAACTTTGGGATTTTCTTACTTTCCCCATCTTGATTCATACAAATAAAAACCCAGTATTACTTATTTTTAAGAGTCCTTAAACAAACAAAACATTCAAAGTTTAATATTTTAACACTTTCAACAAGTGCTGCATCTATAAGCATGTGTTAATTTCTTTAATATGTTTACTACATACCTCTTATTTTTGAAATTAATGTTCTGGATAAAAATCAGTAAGATTGTACAACATATTAAGCATATTTCTCCAAGGGTATAAAAAATTAAAGTTATAACTCTTAATAGCTTCTCTTAGAAAATTGCTCAGAGTGGTGTCTCATACTTAATGTACCATAGTTAATGAAAGGTCTGAGATAACTTATTTGAAAATTTGGCTTCTTCTATATGAAGGAAAACAACTCCTCCACCCCTTTAATAACCCCCAAAAGCATCAATCTAAAAAGTAAAAGTGATTACAATTCTAGGATGCTAATGAAGAGCATATGGGTTTGCATTTAAAAATGAATAAAATCAAAGTTAAATTGTTCTTTTCTTATGGAATGAATAAGTGACTATGTTCTAGAAATACTTTTGTTTTTTTTGGATATATTGTTGCTTTAGAGGATGGGAATAATAAAAGAAAAGCAAAAGCATTTGTTTTACTGTAAGGCCCATATCAATTATTTAGTGAACAACAGTGCATGAAAAGGAATACATGCTGATCCAAAGAGACCCATTTTTATCTCTATTTGTTGAAGAATGTCTAATTAGTTACATATTATACACTAGAGGCCCAGTGCATGAATTCGTGCATGGTGGGGTCCAGCTGGCTGAGGGAAGGGGCCGGGCAATTGACTGGTGGGCCCCATCCCCAATTGGGATTAGGGAACCTATTAGGGGTGAGGCTGGCATGGGGAGCACTTGTGAGCAGTGGGCTGGCTGGCCCCACCCCTGAATGGGGTGAGGGATGCCAATCAGGGGCCAGTGACCGGGGGAAGGAGCCATGGGTTGTTAGCCAGTGGCCCTGCCCTTGAGGGGAGGGTCTATATGAGGTGGGACTGGGCAGGGGGAAGGGTTGTGGGCTGATCAGGGTGGTGGGGGCCATCAGGGACATGGCCAGCTGGGTGGCCGGGCCACAGGACATTGGCCAGCCAACCCTGCCCCCTATTTGGGTGGGGGGGGGGGTGCAATCAGGACTGGGAAGGCCAGGGGGAGGGGTTGCAGGAGGTTGGCTGGCTACCCCCGCACCCTATTGGAAGGGTCATGGGGGCAGGGGCTTTGGGCCCATCGTGGAGGGGTGGACTGACTGGGGCAAGGCTGACCAGGGGAAGAGTAAGGATGTTTGGCTGGTTGCCAGCTCTTGATCAGGGTGGGAAATTCTGATCAGGGGCAGGCCGGCAGGGGAGAGGGACCATGCAGTTGGCAGGTTGGCCTCACCCCTAATTGGATGGTTCACTGGTCACAGTGGGCATCATAGTGACCAGCTATTATGGTCGTTATGGCCGTTCAGGTCACTGGATTTTTATATATATATAGATACTCTCTATACCAACTGCATAATTACAATAAATTTAGTATTCATAGCATCAGGCATTCAAAAAAAGACAAAGAAACAGATTTAAAAATAGGTGCTGAGAATGAATAAAAAAAGAAGTTTCACTAGTCATTCTTGTATTCCAAATCTTCCGATCTGTAGGCAGCCTCTGCTCACTAGACTACCCTTGCTTAGGAGATATACTTAAGTATATATTCATTTAATGCTCTTTCAAGTTGAAAAAAATAAGTTCATACTCTTATTTAATGCCATTCTATTTTGAAAATGGTAAACATTTTGGTAGATAGATAACATAGGGTCCTATCTCTTATATTATTATATTTCTATTTATATGTCAAACTCGTGGATTTTTAATGTTTCATGACTTTTCTGTAATCCATACAAATAATTTATTTTTGTCTGTTAGGGTTTTGATGAGCTATGAAATGTGAAAGCAAGTAAATATAAATTATTTTGCAACAAACATTTGACTGAGACAAGGCTATCAATAAATATTTTTCAGCAAAATGCTAATACTACACCAAAGCTAAAGGTTGAAAATTGCATAAATAATGCATTAGTGACTGTCTTTCCAAATTGAAAATAATCTCCCTTCAAAACATTCTATGAAATGGCATATTCACAATGGCTGATATAACAGCTGAAAACACAGAAACATTTTATTTGAAAAAAGAGCATTTTATTTAAGGATTACAAATGATTATTTATAAATAAAAGCCATAAATAAAAAATACTCCAAACCCTCAGATATAGTTTAGTCACATCTATCCAGGAATTTAGTCATGATGGTACATATTTCAGATAGATAGTTATATCAGTACTGCATAACCCATGGGCACAGACAGTAGTGTGGTGAACTCCTGGGGCAGGTATGGGCTAGAAGGGGTCAATGGGGAAAAAAGGGAACATTTATAATACTTTCAGCAATAAAGATTTGTTTTGAAAAGAATAAATATGAAAGATAATGGTAACTACCAAAAATTAATCCAGTATATTAGGAAATGAATGTTTAATTTTTAATCTTCAAACTTTTATTCATTTATATTTATTTTAAACTTCAACATTATAATCCACCATCCTAACTAATAAAAGCATAATATTAAAATCAACCATTTCTTCGGGATGCCTAAGCCATGCCCACCAGCCAATCAGAGCAACTATATGCAGGTTAACCCAGCAAACATGGAGGCCAGCACTCAGGGACCTGAGTAAACAGGCAGCGTCCATTGCAGCAGGAGTGAAACTGTTTGTGGGCCGCCTGGGCATCTTTCTGCTCCAAGGAACATCATATTTGCAACAAATGTTTCCATTCTAGGAGCTGAAGCAAACAGCAGGCCAGGCCTCACTTCTAATTAAACATTGTTTTGTTATAGAAACCAGAGCTGAAGCAGAGAGGAGGTTTCATTACTAGGCCCCAGCTTAAAGGAACACTGTATCAATTATAGAAGATAAACAAACCCCAGAAACCTGCTTCCAGCCAGCCTTGCTGGGACATTGGGTCAATGGGAGCTGTGGGCAGACAGAAATTCTGCAAACAGCCATCAGCCCGTCACCCATGCTGGCCACACCCCAATGGGGTGAGGGACGTTACTGGGGGGCTTGGCCAGCCTGCAAACAGCCATCAGCTCCTCACCCAGGCTGGCCAGATACCCCAGTAGGGACCCAAAACCTGAAGGGACTGTGGACAGCCTGAAAATGGTCCTCAGCCCATCACCCAGACTGGCCACACCCCAATGGGGTGAGGATCCACACTGGGGGTCTTGGCTAGCCTGCAAACAGCCATCAGCCCCTCATCCAGGCTGACCAGGAACACCAGCAGGTGGACATCCCCAGAGGGGTCCCAGACTGTGAGAGGGCACAGGTCGGGCTAATGGACCTCCCGAGTGCACAAATTTTTGTGCACCGGGCCCCTAGTAATATAATAAATGTTGAAGTTGAAGTAGACAAAATATGCATTATCTATTGCCAATATTATTGCTGATTTATTTAGCACAGCATAAAATTGACTAATAAATTAGTGTTTGAAGGTTGATTATAAATACGACAAAACAACTACCCTATCCCAGACACCTGGTGATATTTCATTTTATCTTTCATATCTCATGATTATACTATGATCTAAATCTCACACTATTTGGCAAGATTTTGTAAAATCTATTAATTATTTTACATTATGTATTAGGCACTTCTACATTTGGGGGAAAATCTACTTCATAATTTTGACTCACTGAATTATCTTATTCAATAAAATTCTAATTTCCAAAGATCAATAATGTGGCAGTTTTATATGAGAAAAATTTAAAGATAACTTAGAATTTGGATATCATGGATTTGAATTCTGCTACAGGTACTAGTATATCTATGTATATATTTATTTTATTTTTAACAATTCACTTTTTCTTATAATATGAAGTTTCTTTTAACACAAATAATATATCATAAATTCATTCATTGGCATTGAGGTGAAATTGTTTCCTTGTAACTTTTTAAAAAAAATATTTTTATTAATCTCAGAGCGGAAGAGAGAGAGAGAGAGAGAGAGAGAGAGAGAGAGAGAGAGAAAGAAAGAGAGAGATCAATGATTAGAGAGGATCACCTGCAACCCTGGGAACCTGGGACCATGCCCTGACTGGGAATGGAACCTTGGCCTCCTTGTTCACAGGTTGATGCTTAACCTCTGAGCCTTGCTGCTGGGCTGAACAATTCACTTTTAATAAGAATTGTAATCCATATAACAAGAATATTAATAGAGAAATTTGGTATTAAGATGCAACCTTCCAGTTACAGAGTAAATAAATACTGGGGAGCCCTGGCTGGTGTGGCTCAGTTGGTTGGGCAACATCCTGTGCATCAAAAGGTTGTGGTTCATTCCTGGTCACAGCACTTACCCAGGTTTCTGGCTGGATCCCCAGGGGGGGGTGGGGGTTGCAGGAGGCAGCCAATTGATCTTTCCCTCTCTCATCCATGTTTTTCTTTCCCTCTCCCTTCCTCTCTCTAAACAATCAATAAAAATTCTTTAAATAAAATTTAAAAAGAAAAAATACTGGACATATATACAGCATGATGACTATAGATATGGTGTAAAAATTCCTTCATCACAAAGGAAATAATTGTTTTCTTTGTTCTTTACTTTCTCTTTTTATTGTATTCATATGATATGATGGATGCGAAACTTATTCTAGTAATCATTTCATAGTATACGTAAGCCAAACTTTACACTTTACACTTACACAGTGATATAAATGAATTATACACAATAAAACTGGGGGGGGGGAGAATATTAGTGATTGACTGTTTTCTTGTCAATAGCTTTCTTTCAATAATATATGAGACACTGTGGTACAGTGGTGAGCAAGTTATCTACCAGCTATCTATAATTATGAAGGAAGTTAATGTTATTATTAGACTTGTCAAATTTCAGTGAAGAGACACTACTTGATGAGCATGTAAATTATTTCAACAATTGCTTGAATGAAAAAGGTGTTTATGTGAAAGGATCCATTGTGCCAACTTCAGCACCACTACAGCTACTAGCTAAATGAAGGTTTATGGTTCGACTTTCAAATTCGAAACCCACCCTTTCTTTTCTGAGAAGCAAACATGTAAATGAAGTTTACTTCTTGCTATTAACCCATGACCCAATTTAATTACTCAAGCTTTATAGATGCTCCTTGTTTATATAGTTGTTCATTAGATTAGTTAAAAAGCAACTAGAGAGAGACAATAACGAAAAGGTGAACTGAAGTTAAAGTTTCCACCTGAAGAAATCACCTTCATTAAAATGCCTTGTTTGTCTGAAAGGTTTACCTCAAAATGCCATTAACTCTGATTTTTTTTTTTTTTTTGCAAATATTGCAGCTTTTATTTTGCTGTCTTTTAACATCGGAAAAGAAAGCAAACCAAAAGTAAAAAAAAAAAAAAAAAAAAAAAAAAAAAAAAAAAAAAAAAAAAAAAAAAAAAAAAAAAAAAAAAAGCTTCATCTGGTATTATTAATATGAAATACTTTTTTTCAAATTTATATTCTTTTGATTGTGTTTTTCACAGAGTATTAGAATTAACACTTACTTTGTTAATGATTGGAAATGATTAATGTTAGAATTTCTAATTTGTAAAGAGAAATTATAAGGAAAAAAAGATCCTACCAAAAGAATATAAAATTTATAATACATACAAAATTGGGTGGTCTTTTTCTTGTATGTGTATGAATATGCATGCGTGCAGAATGAATTGGAAGCCATTATGTCTTTAAAAATAACTTTTTATTTTTTTCAAAAGCAGTTGTTGTTTGAAACAACTAGAAAAATACAAAATACAGACAAAAGAGGAAAAATCTCTACACTGTAGAGCATGTACATTTCTTAGTTTATTATAAATTCTATAAAAATAAAATGTTATATGCTATGTTGTATCAGGCTTCTCTCCTTCAGCGATTTGTGGTGGATATCTTTAAATGTTATCTGATATACAGCAAATTCATCATTTTTAAATATTTAAAATAATTTTTATTTACACAAAAATACATATTTTTATTGATTAGTAGTTACCTTGAGTCTAGTTTATAGTCTTAGTGACAAATATTTCAAAAATATGCTTGTAATTTATTCTTATATATTGTTATTTAAATTCCAGGATACAATTCTCAGAAAAGGATTGTTGGAATGACAGTGGTATCAATATTTAATTTTCCAAGAAATTGTCTCTCTAATTTCTTTGAAGATGTGCATTTTTAACTTTTTTATTTAAACTATATAGAGTTTTCATATCTGGTTACACTTTAGGTTGAATTATTACAATTCTCTCCTCAAAGTTACATGTAATGTGCATACTGATGATCCTTTGCTAGTTTATCATTTTCTTTCTGATCATGTTTAATTTTTCTTCATTTTACTTAATTTTGTATGCTATTCTGAGCTCTGTTCTTACTATATTTTCAGCAGTGATTATTCTTTCCTTATGTGTTATAGCCATAATAAGCTAGTTTATTAACATTAATAACTAGGGACCCGGTGCACAAAATTCATGCACAGTTAGGTGGAGGAGGGGGAGGGCAGGTGGGGAGTTCCCTCTGCCCAACCTGCACCCTCCCCAATTCGGGAGCCTTCAGGAGATGTGCTACTGATGGCTTGGATCCACTTCATGTGGTTCTCTGCTCTCTGCCAGGCCTGTCTGCTCGACACCATGGGGATGGGCAAGCAGGCCCTGTTGGGTGCTGCCTGTGGCATGCTTGTCTGCTAGGAGGTCACCACAGTGACCTCCCAGAGATTCCTTGCTCCCCCATGGCGGTGCAGCAGGCCTTGCTGTGTGCTGCCTGCAGCCCCCACTTGTCTGCATGGGGGTCATCATGGTGACCTCCAAGCAGGCCCTGCTGGGTGCTGCCTGTGGGTCTCCATTGCTTGCTCCGCCATCGTTTGCTTAGTGCCCTGTGCTGGCCGATGGGACACAACGGCCCACAGAGCTGCCTCTCTGGGCGCTGGAAGGCGCTTTTAGCACCAGCTGCCCAGGCCGATCAGACCCAGGAGCCGTTGCATGCAGGGTGCTAAGTACCCGCCCTTGGCCTGGGCCAGGGGCGGGTACTTAGAGTCCTGTGCTGACCGATGGGACATAGCACCCGCGGAGCCACCTCTCTGGGCACCGCAAGGCTCTTTTAATACCACTGTGCTCAGCTGATCAGTCATGGTGACCCCCTGACTGGCACCCTGGCACTAAGTGCCCCGGGGTGGGAGTGGGCACTTAGCACCCGGTGAGCCCGGTCAGAGAAGGCGGCCCCATGGAGCCGCTGCCAGTGCCATACCTGCCGCCACCCACTCCCTGGCTGCCAGCCTCCATCTTTGCTGGGTTAATTTGCATACAGCTGGTGGGCGTGGCTTAGGCATCCAGAAGAAACGGTCAATTTCAATATTACACTTTTATTAGATTAGATAGGAAGAGAGCGAAGGGGAGAACAGACATTATGAGCATGGCCATCCAGGCAGCTTTGCCAGAAAGCTTTAGCATCAGGCTCCCCAGGGAACCACTGGTCCGTTCCCTGCAGATCAGTGAGGGAAGGGTTGGAACAAAGGCGGAGATGGGCAGATTCCCAGTGAAATCAGGATGATGAAGGGAAAATGCTTGCCTATAGGTCTAGCTTAGGGGACGATGAACTGGCTACAAGCATGGATCACTGGAAGCATGAAATCTTGGAAATTTAAAAACCCAGACAAAGAATTCCCTCTCTCTAGTCCCTGCTTGCTCTTGATTGCCTGCTCTCTCTTGCTCCTTGACCCGCATTTGCCCTTGGGTTCTCTCTCCATAGCCATGGGCCTTAAGCACACGAATGGCCCATGGCCATGTGGACCCCACCCACAATGGATTGCAGCTGGGAACACACCTAAACTAGCTAGACGATAGCCTGGATTGCACTTTAATAGTAATAGGCAGCAGAAATTCTGGCCGGCGCCTTAATTCTGGTCCTCCTGAAGACAAGATTTGACTTTTTCCATGGCAATGGGGATAAAGATGAAACCTTGGACAGGAACCCCCTTACTTTTACATCATCTGTAAAGCTTTCCACAAAATCCCACACTCCCATGGGATATCTCAGAAAATTCTTTTCCTTGAAGAACCCCATGAACTCCACTTCCACCGATAACAATGATTTTCAATTGATTTTTATTTCTGTAATGACTTTCTTTTATTTCTCAGTCTTTTTCTTGAACTATTTCATTCTGTTACTTGTTTTGCTTCCCTGGACATTTTCTGTGTCTCACTCATTCATTTTTATTTTGATAAATGCTTCATTATGTATTTTTTTTTAATTCACGATAATATGCAGTCTTATATCCTCAGTGGTAACATATTTAAGGTACTGTATTCTCTGACTTTTATTATTTATTTTATTAGTAAATATTATAACATACTTGATCTATCTATCCATCCATCCAATTGTTGTTGTTTTTTTGTTTTTTTGTTTGTTTTTATTCATCTTTGTATGAGTTTCTCTTTTCCTGGAATATTTACAAGGTTCATATGAAGAGTGTGAAGTGATATATTCCTAACAATTATCAACTCTCCTTTTAACACTGCATTGTCTTTATGTGTTACAGTCTAACATTTCTCTTTTGAAGAAAAACAGATGTCACTGCAAGATATTCACAAAGCAATGTTTTTCCAACATTTTTTTTTTTTAAGGAAGCCTGTTTATTTAAACAAACCTCAAATTTTATCTTTCTTTTTCAATGTATTAGCTATCCTTCATAGAGTTTTTATATGTTTTCAACTAATTTTTAATAAAATGGTTGTTTCCAACATATTTATTGTGATAAAATATGTGATAATTCATGATAGGTTAAAAAATTTCAATTTAATACTATGTATCATATTCAAATTTTGTGTATTTGTATTTATATATGTATCTGAGTGTAGATATATACAGATAAACATATCCATAGTATAAGGTGTGTGCAGACATGCATACATACAATATTTTGGGCACATATATAATGTTAGTGGATTACTTTTGAAGAAAGATTTGGTTTTTAAAATTTTATCATGTGCATATATCACATTATTTATTAACCAACTAGAGGCCTGGTGCACAAATTAATCCTGGCTGGTGATCAGGACCAATCAGGTCCAATTGGGGGCTGTCTCACCCAGTCCAGGGGGATGGACTGTGGGAGATTGGCTGGCTGTGGGAGGTTGGCTGTGGGAACACACTGACCACCAGGGGGAAGCTCCTGGGTTGAGCATCTGCCCTCTGGTGGTGAGTGTGTATCATAGCAACCAGTCGACCAGTTGTTTTGTTGATAAGTTTTGTTGATAGGCTTTTATATGTATGGACTAGAGGCCCAGTGCACAAAATTTGTGCATGTGTGTATGTGTGTGTCCCTCAGCCCAGGCTTCACCCTCTCCAATCTGGGACTGCTTGAGAAATGTCCAACTGCCCATTTAGGTCTGATCCAAGTGGGCAGTCAGACATCCCTCTCACAATCCAGGACTGCTGGCTCTCAACCACTTGCCTGCCTGCCTGCCTGATCACCTCCTAACTACTACCCTGCCAGCTTGATCAATGCCTAACTGCTCCCTTGTTGGCCTAATTGCCCCCAACTGCCCTCCCTGCTGTCCTGGTCACCTCTAACTACCCTCCCTTGCCAGCCTGGTCACCGCTAATGGCCCTCCCCTGCTGGCCCAATTGCCCCTAATTGCCCTCCCCTGCTGGTCCGATTGCCCCTGAACTGCCCTTTCCTGCAGATCTGGGTTCACCCCAATTGCCCTCTCCTGCAGGTCTGATCACCCTCAATTGCCCTTCCCTGCTGGCCTGATTGACCACAACTGCCCTCCCCTGTCGGCCATCTTGTGTCCTCAGGGGGTGGCCATCTTGTGTGTTGGAGTGATGGTCAATTTGCATTTTACCTCTTTATTAGATAGGATAAGCTTTTATCTGTACAGATGTAAAATGTTCATTTGTACTGCTGCTCAAGGCCAGATTAGATTCTACTATTTTCTTTTAATTGGCAATAGATCTGTGCTGTTCCAGCTTAGTATGTTTACCTAATTATTTCATCTTAGATTTTAAGATTATTCAATGTACCTTATTACTGGTCATATACCTCTTATAGGATAAAAGAATAATACAAGCTACCACATATGTATAAGAATGCTTTTCAACTTCTGTGTAAAGGAAGACTATAGAAGTATGGCTATGCATTAACTTGTGAATAAGTTCACTATGACGAAGGAGAAGCTGATGAGAAAAGCACACCTACTGTTGAAATGATCTAGGAGTAAGTCAATGTTGAGTAATAATTAATTCAAGGTACAGTTTGATTTTTAGGTCAAGAAAGGTGAGCAATTAGAAGAGATTTATGGATACAGATGAGATATTGTTGGTGTTTAAATCTAGTTTTAGAGCAGTGTTCATGATAAAAGCCACTGAATAAAAATTTCTTTTGGGAAGAGAACATAAATTAAGTGGGTTTATAGAGGGGAAAATGTAAATGTGTAGAAAAATAAGATTGCACTTTAAAAAAAAGATGTGTAATTTGCTACATGTATTTACTAGTCTTTTTCTATGTTGACTTCTTTCAAAATATGTTAAAACAAACCTGGTTATTTGAATAAAATGTTCTATTGAGTTTCTTTATTTAACCTATTTACTAAGTATTCATCTCTGTTACTTCTAAAATTCCTTCACACAAATGCATCTCACACCTATAAAAGGTTACCATCTTTTCTAGGGAGTATTGGTGCCTAGTTTTTCTGATTCTAACCAAAACCTAAGTAGGTCAACGTCTTTATGAAGGCTTATTCTAGTATCACCATGGAAACATCATTCCATCAGTGAGATAATGAGCTGATAATGAAGACAGCAATTGAATAATTGACTGAACACAAACAGTGAGAGATGCACTAAAGAGGTGATTCGCTGGAAAGAACAATGATAACAACCAAAATACCAGGTCATTCACGTGCAGTGATGGAGCAAATTGTGCATAATCTGACATCAAGGTATTATGTCTGTTCATTGTTAGCTTTGCCACTCAATTGTGATGTACCCTGCACGATACAAGATAACATTTTTATTACCTCTTTGGCCCGTTGTTGAACTTTCAGGTCTTAGGAATCAAAGCAAAGGTATAACATATCGTTGTAACATGAAGAATAAATAGAGAAAAAATAATACACATTCCTAAGTGAGCCACTTAAAATAGAAGCTATTAAGGAAGTAGGGCCCAGACTCATCTTGTGCTCCGTCTCTCAGAGCTGCTATTAAGTTGCTAAATCTGTTGCTAAACTCAGCACAAGGTCAAACCATGCACATCCTGAACTTAGAACAACTCCTGTGTGGACACATATGGACTTTACTTCCTCTTTTTAGTTTTTGTGTTTCTCATTTGCATATTGGAATTAACCAATCCCTGTTAACCTAGCTAGGATCCCTCATTGTGCATGAAAAAAAATTACATTTTTTTTAAATTTTATAGACCCTGCCTTTCTTTGTTCTCCCCAGAGCACAGCTGGGTTGGTACCTGCATTTGCATCTTGCTCTGCAACACTTAAAGACCTTCTCAAAGACTTTTAATTTATTTTACAGCTTTGGATATTTATTGGTTAACATCTTTGGTGATCCAAAATTACTGATCTTTTCATGTTGAGGCCTGTAAATTTTAAATGGTTGAAGCATCTTTAGTAGAACAGCAACTATTTTGTGATAACAGTAATGTTCTATCGCAGTTCTTTACTTTTTATAAGAGTATGTATATTTGATTATAGTAGCCCTAGAGGTCTGGTGCATGAATTTGTGCATGATTGAGGTCTGGCCAACCTGCCCTGAGGGGAAGGGTCCACGGGTGATTCGCCGCTGGCCAGCCCTGCCTCTGGTCGGAGTTGGGGGGATGATTGGGGGCTGTGCAGGCCAGGAGGAGGGGCCATAGGAGGTTGGGGGGCCGATTGGGTGCAGTGTGTGTTATAGCAACTGGTCATCCCAGTCATCCCGTCATTCTGGTTTCTTGGCTTTTATGTGTGTATGTGTGTGTGTGTGTGTGTGTGTTAATATTCAAGTTAACTTAGCTAAAACACTAATGGAATATGTAACTAGTCTAGTGAAAAATAGGCTGTAAGGTAGGTTTGGAGGCTGTTTTGTGTCTTTGTGTCAGCAGTTAAAATATGTCATCATCATCTCTCTTTTATTATTGGCTATTTCACCTGAAGGACTGACTTCTCATTGTGATTACAAGCTGTCTGCCTAGAGCTCCCAGATCTTCATTATTCCATAACTAACTGAAGGGTAAGAACCCCAGATGAAATGCAGAACATCCAGTTAAATTTGAATTTCTGATAAACAGAATTTTTTTTAGTATAAGTAAGTCCTATGCAAAATTCATTTTTTACCTAAAATTCAACTAATCCTGTGTTTTATTTGCTGAACTTGGAAATCTTGCCAAAGGAAACAACATAATTTTGCTTTTAAAATTGAAAAAAAACCCTTTTTCAGAAGTTCCCACATAATATCTTCTCATGTCTCATTTTCTCGATTTTGTCATGTATCCATTACCTAAGTGAATAGTGACTGTCAGAGGACGAGGTTCTGGATTACTGTAGTATTTGTTTAGCCTGACCTGCAGGTTGCACTCAATTTCTGGAGAAGCATAACCTAAAAATTTGGGTAGTTATGAAGAGAAGGGTACTGACCAATCATTGAGGAGATATTTGTATCTCCTCTAAGTTCTTCTGGGTTGGTGTGCTCTGAGATGTGCTAGGTTCATTCCCATCCCTGGGCAGAGGCAATATAATGTAGTTTCAAATAGTATGGAACTTGAAGCCACATACAGTGCCTGGATCTTCTATGTATTAGCAACATAATTTTAGACAAACTGCTTAACCTCTCAGTGTATCAATAACCCTATTTCTGAAATAGGCATTATAATAATATCTATTTCATAATAGTTTCCATTTAATGTATATAAAGTACTTAAACAATCATTGGCCTATAGAAAACCCTTGTCCTATATAATAAAACCCTAATATGGAAATCGACCAGATGGTAGAACCACCTGTGGAATGACCGGTCACTATGATGCACACTTACCGGTTAGGGACAGCTCCTGCATTGAGCCTCTGCTCCTTTAAAGGGAGGCAACCTGCAATGGCAATTGGGAGGCAGGGACCAGCTGATGGGTGGCGCCAGGCCAACTGCAAAGGCGGATGCTAGCAGGGGTCCCCAATCACCCCACCTGTTGGTTGTCCCACAGATGGTCTTCATTGCTGACCCTACCCTATATATTGGGAACAGTCTCTTAGATTTAAAAACTAAAACCTTGCAAGGCTACTCTAACACTGAAAAAACAGGATGAGCAAGCAGTTACATGCACATTTTGGTTTGCACATTTTGTGGTCAGCCCTGATTCTGACACATAACTGTGTGACAAAGCCAATTAACTTCTCTCTGCTTCAGTTTTTCCACCCATAAGATGGGGAAAATGCTACTACTGCCTCAGAAGGATTGTGTTATGTACTACTTTTTGTAATCATGGCAAAAAAATGTAGCTGCCCATACAACAGAAAGATGCCTCTCACCTGTGTGAAAAGTATGGTCACTTGTACATGCAGAGTCCCAGATTGAAAAAGGGATGTCTGATTGCCACTTTAGGCCTAATATCCCCCGAGGGGGTCCCAGATTGCAAGAGCACAGGCAGGGCTGAGGGACCCCTCCCCCCCCATGCACGAATTTCATGCACCGGGCCTCTAGTCTTATAATAAACACTATGAGGAAAACACTTAAATTTATATATTAAAAAATCTACAAATGAGTTAATATTAATTCATAAATATTCTATTGTAGAACTTGTTGAAAAGTACCCTTAAAACCCTATATAAAGCTGTTTCTGAACATCTTACTGGAAGAAAATTTATTGAAGCTGTGGACATCAATTTAGATACATATTATAATTTGGCTAGTACTTAATAGTGTAATTTCCTCTACTATAGCAAGAACACTTAACATAAGTTCTACCCACTTAATAAATTTTGAGTACAATACAATATTGTGAACTGTAAGCACTGTGTCATATTGTTAACTGTAGGCAGATCTCTACAACTTCTTTATCTTGCATGACTATAACTTTATTCATGCTCCAATTTCACTTAGCATAATATTCTCCAGATTCATCCATTTTGCATATGTGACAGAGTCTCTATATTAAATATTGAGTAATATTTTATTGTGCTTTATATGTTACATTTTTTAAATCCATCCATCCATTGATGGACATTGAGGCTCTTTTTGTATCGTGACTATGATGAATAATACTGGCTGTAGTGAACATTAGATTTCAGGTAACGCTTTGCGATCCTAATTTTAGTTCTTTTACATATATACCCAGAGGTTGGATTTTGGGGTCACATGGTAGTTCTATTTTTAATTTTTGAGGAACTACCATGTTGTTTTTCCTAATAGCTATGCCTACTTTCTATTTTCACCAGGAGTCAGTTTTCCACATCCTTGTTAACACTTACTAAAACAGCATTGTACTGCCATAAAAATAAACATAGAGACCAAAGTAACAGACTAGAAAACCTACAAGAGTGCTAATAATACACAATGGGAAGAAAATAGTATTTTCAACAAATGACGTTGAGAAAGCTGGACATCTACATGCAAAAGAAAGAAATTGGATCCTTGTCTTTTGCCATACATATTCCACATTTGGATTCTGTTGCGAGTTTTCTTCAATTGTCATTTAACAGTGACTTTCACCTTTCTAACTGTAGCACCATGGTAGAGGTCTTCTAGGCTCTCAGTTTGGTTATTTCTCTAGACTCTAAAGAGCAAGAGGAGATTTCATGTAGAAATTCTGTGGAGTGTCACCATGCTAAACAGAGATGGAAGGATATTTAAGAGTGCCAGCTAATCCCTCTTGCCAAATAACCATACTACTCTTCCTACTTTTCTTACTAGAGGTCACTGATGTTAGAAAAGAGAGTTCTGAGGAATAGCTCCTTCCTAAATCTTAGATCTGAAGTGTCCAAAGGTGTATAAAATACATCTACTTCCAGGTTTGAAGTCTATGCAAGTCAGATTAAGATACATACCTAGATTCTTTTCTATCTGTGGTTTTTTCCCCCATAAGAACTCCTAGAACCAAGCCTGGGTGTATTTTCTTCTATCCTTTAAGTATCTGGTTGGGAATTCCCTTTTGTTAAACTCTATGACCAGATCGCAGTTCTTTATTTCATAAATGCAAATAATAAGGAATATAAAAAATACCTTATTTTTATAAAGCTTTATATTCAAAAGCTAAGTAATTTTTTATTATTTGCCCTTTTTCAAACAAACCACTTCCAATAAAGAATTTAATTAATACATTCTTTAGGATATTTATGTATATGAAGGTAATCCTTAAGGTCAATTTTCCCTAGTGATTACTTGGATGGCCTGGGCTTTAGAAGAATGAATATTTCTGGAAAAAGTTTCCAAAGTTTTGACTAGAATCTCAAAGTAGTTGAAAAATGTTTTAAATTCTGGTCTAAATTGCTTAATATTATAAATTTCCTGCCAAGGAGTAATTTAGGTGAAATAGCTCTAAGCTGTCTATATTTTTTGTAGTTGTATCTGAAAAATCATCAAGCTTAGGGAAATGAATGAGAAGCTTAGTCTTATAAGGTGGAAGAAAAAAACAAAAACCCTAGCCACCAAATCTGTCATATCAGAGTATGTTGTATATTTGAAATGTTATTACCTCAGTAGAGTTTTAATTTGACTCTTGCGTGTGAACATCTCTTTTCAACCACTAGCCTTGCCATTTATTACCAGAGACATGTCACATAGTCTTTCTAAATCTCAATGCCTGCATCTATATAATGGCCCAGATAGGCAACATGAGAACTATGGAAATAATGTTTTATATTTACAATATAATATGTTTGCATGTATTAATATTAAAGATATACTTATCTGAAAAAAAATGCTGGTGTTTTTTTTTTAGTATAGAGAAATTTTTTAGAGATATAAAGTGTTATATATTTTTGTTAATTGCTAAATGAATAAATTAATGAGCTCTAACATAAAATATAAACAGAATATTATATTTAAATGGTAAGACTTTTTGTCCAGATTAGAGTATAAAAATATGGTTATTTTTGGTAGATAATACTAAACATCAGCTCATTTTCCTTACAGTAGAATTGAATTTCAATAAAGATGTGTATATTGGATATATATGACATGGAGTTTCTTAAAGGTGATGACATTTTAAATGGTTTTTCAAATTTGAAAATAATTTTTAAAAGAAAATATAAAGATATAATTTATTCTCTATACTAAATAAAGCAAGTTCAAATTATCATACAACTTTTCTTTAAAGTGCCTTAAAATATTCTTTATATTTAATTTTTGTCACTAGATGGCATACTACATGTAAAAATAAAGAATTCATTAAATTAAAATGAGAGTAAATTAGGACAGATAAACACAAATATGTAAATTGTCAGAGAATACCACCAAGTTCAAGTAACAATAGCCAGGAAAACATTAGAATTTATTATTTAAGGCCTTATTTCAAAGTAAATTTTGTCACAATAATTTAATGTTAACCAGGTAGAAAGTAATCTGAATTTTCATTTTTAAGCATAAATGTGGATTTAATGTAAAAATATCATTAAATTTTACTCTAGAGAAAAATTCAAAAGATTATCACACTAAGTGAATATCAAATTAATGAAAGTAACTTGGTTTTTAAAGCAATCCCAATTTAAGAAAGAGGGAAATATATATTTGTGGCATATAGCAAATATCAAACTTATTTCAATCACTCACTTGTTATTTATTTTCAAAACTAGAGGCCCAGTGCACGAAATTCATGCACAGGTAGGGTCCCTAGTGGCTGCCAACTGCAGGGGCTTCCCTTCTCCAGCTGCCGGCTGCCAGCTGGGGCCTTCCTTCATTCTGCACTGCCTCCTGGTGATGAGCACATGTCGTAACGAGCAATCAAATTCCTGGTCAAACTCCCGAGGGTGTGTGTATCATCAGAATATATATATATATATATATATATATATATATATATATATATATATATATATATATATTTTCATTCTAATTTACTCTAACCTACATTATTTGCTGTCACTGTCATAAAAAGGAATGAGGTGAGAACTAGCATTTTGGTTATATACTGATACATATATACTTCTCTAAATACTAAGTTTTAAAACAAATTGGTTTGCTGTTGAGCTCTTTCATTGTTTTAGTTGAGTGATGCTTAGTGGAGACAGGTCATCTCTATTCTATGCATAGAAATTTCACTATTTTTCTCCTGGTTGAGGAGGAGCAACTCCACTGGGGCTCTTTGTAACCAAGCTGGTTGTTGGTTAGAAGCTCCTCTGGGACCTACTATCTGGAGGCTAAATTCATGGTTATGTGGGCTTTTTTCTCCAGCATGGCAGGCTAGATTTCAAGAAGAAACACCCAGAACTTGAGTAGTCACATGGAACCTTCTCTGGAGCTGAAAGACACTGATGCTGCTGTAGATGACAACACTGGCTATATTACCTTCATTGGCTATATTACCTTCATTGGCTATATTACCTTCATTGGCTATTATTACCTTCATTGGCTATATTACCTTCATTGGCTATATTACCTTCATTGGCTATATTACCTTCATTGGCTATTATTACCTTCATGCTGTTCCCTCGCCACACCCATGCCTGAACTCCACACAATGCCATCAACCTGATGCACAGATTTCGGACTACCTGCACTACCACATCAATTGCTCTAAGGCCTTCATGCACACACATATGCAGGCAGAAACATCCGACTTCCTCAAGGTGCTGAACCTGCCCACCCAGATGCCAAGAAAAAAGAAATGAAGACAATCACTGGGAAGACATTTTCATCCCTCTAACTCTTGGAAACAGGGAGAGGAAGTGGCTGGCAACTGGAGGCTGGAACACTTACTACTGGATAACCATAGCTTTTAATGTTGCATCTCTTCAGATTTTCAAGGGATTCTTCATTTTGGTTCCATTTTGTACAGGTTTGGAAAATAATCTGCAGAAAGGAACTGTGCTTGCAAGGACTTGATAGATCCCAAGAAATCCACTTGATCAACTGAATTCCACTCCCTTGTTCTCACTCCCCTTCCCTTTCACCCTTCTTCCAAACTCTCTTGCTTTGCATTACTAATATGTTACTGGTAATGAGTTGCAGGATAATGCAATCTTAACTTGTTTTCTCCTGAGCATTTGAGTTTAAAATTCCTGTGTCTAAAGAAATAGAGTTGGGGTCATCAATAAAGAAAATATTTCTATCTTCAGAAAAAAACAAATCAGCTGAAATTGTTGAAGAGTCATTTCCACTGCCTGCTACTGAACTGTCACGGATCCAATTGCGCAGTTCAGATTCAAGTGGGTAGGGAAATAGACCATGCATTTCAGTGAGGGAAGTGACAAAGAATTTATAATTCTCTTTAATCTGCAACATTATACCCACTAGCCATAATTATTTGCCTAACTCTTGCATGTGAAAGTATCTTTCTCCCTATAAGTCATGAAGATTTTCCTCATTAGCCACCATACTCAAAGCAAGAATATTTTCATGTATATCAGTTATGCAGGTACAGGGGTGGGTTTTTAGATGTCGTTCCTATTAATCTGCAAAACCATGCAATAAAATGAAAAATGTTGTGCCCTCCGTACACCGAAAAAAATGTTAGGGGTCCGGAGAGTGCTATGCACAGTTGCATTCTTTGTAGCTGCCCAGATTTCTAAGTCTGCGTCATACTCATGGACAGCTAATGGTTTTGAGGCCACTCTTTGTTTTTAAATGTCTCTTTCCCTTTCTGTCCAAGTGTATCAATGTTTGTTTGTTTTCAGATTATAAGAGTAAGTTTATTTAGAAAGATACAGAGGTTGTAGAAGTGAGCCAGCTGAACTGTGTAGGCTCAGGAAACAAGTTACAGAGTCTAATGAAGGGCCCCTGGAGCTTAGGAGACAAAAAGGCATAGCCCATGTGCATAGAGGGAAGAAGACGGGGAAGAGAAAGGTTGGGGTGTACTCCCCAGAGACCGAACTCCTGCTGGGTCCTTTGTCTAGAGGGTTTTAAAGGCTGGAAGTATAGGAGAGAGCTTAGGGGAGGATCACAATAGAACATATATCAGCTTTATGCTGATGTGCCAAAATGAGATTTATTTCCGTGACTTCATCTGTCCATGGGTATGTTTGGCACAAATGGGATTATAACTGGATTTCCATTTTCTATCTCTCTGAGTAGAACAAGTTTAGCTATTTACCATCTGGTTGGTGAGAAGTAGAAACCATTTACTCTTAAGTGTCCTTGGTTGAAAAAGATAGGATTTTGAGATTTACTAGATGGCTATAAACTGCTTGGCCATTTAACTATGTCTCAGTTTTCTTATGCTGTTTGTTCTGGTTTACTAGCCTGTCTCATTCCACCCTGAGAGACTTCCACCCCTGAACTGTTTATGGTGATGAGAGAGATTCGTCAGTCTTCAGTAGCTGCTTCCTGCTGACAAGGGTTATGGTTCCTGCTTCTATAAGGAAAGGGAGTCTCTCCCTGCCTGATCTAAAGGAAACGAGGGAAGGGGATCTGAGACTAGAACTGAGAGCTGTTAGCTGGTTCTTCCAAAGCAGGGGTAGGCTGAAATCCCCCAAACATCATGTTGAAATGGAATGGTATCCAGAAGCAAAGTTAGTAGAATGCTCCATACTTTAGCGACTCGATCATGTAGTCCTAAAATTGAAGTCAGGAGGCTGTGATGGAAACCAGCTTCACAAAGTAAGACCTATATTGCGTAAACAAGCAATCAGGTATCTAATAAGGGGTATGCCTATGAAAACAGAAGGAAAAAACAAAAACCAAGGTTAGTGATCATGGCAAAATATGAACCAGTTTCTGAGTCTGTAATGCTGCCAATCAAGAATAGTTTTAGATGTAAGGCTCAAAGTTTCTTTTGCTGGAATGAAAGTAAGCAGTGACAAGCTCATAAATTCTCCTTATCTGGAGTTTGAATGTCTCTGGTGATATAAATTCTGCATGATTTAGAGAGCATTAGTCACTAAGATTGTTTAAGTATGAACTGTTGTGATGATTTTCAAGGTTATATAAAGTCTTTTACCTGTAATTTGCAAGTGCAAAGCTCAGAAAAGTTTCTTTTTTAGTTCTTAATAATTGCAAGGCAAATGATCAGAGAAAAACGAAACATTCGTTTGTAGCCAAATATACAAGACAATTTTTAAAAATCAAGATTCAGTTCAGTCTGTGGGTGACAAATACAAATTTGAAGACAATTAACTGAATGAGAATCTCATATTCACAGCTGTGTATTACATATTCTATTGAAACACAATCCCTTACTCCTCCCCCCCCAAAAAAAAATCACCCTCATTTTTATCAAAGAACCAAATTAGGATGAATTTATTTGCTGCTTAAATCCAGCTTCAATTTGGCCTGATTATGTGCATAAACACAAAAAGAACATTAATCGATCATATAGGCTCTCTCGAATCTTTTTTGCTGGAATCTCATAAGGAATTTCCAGATTGAACTTTAACCCCTCAGGGTGGAGAAGCCAGCCACTGGGCTGCCATCAGGCTTTGAATACAATACCCATAGATTTGGGGGAATTCCTCAAGTTCTCAAGGTCAAGTGGATTAATCTTTTGAAAAATGTGAGTTCCATTTATGCAATTTATATTCAAATTGTTGAGATAAAATGTGAGACAAGCCCCTATTTTATTTTCCAAGAGAGCCCCTTCTTTACCTGAGAGGCTGTTGTTGGACAATACTGTTTTGATGCCTGGAAGTGTTTTTGCCTGGCTGCATTTGTTCCTGGTGCCACATCCTTAAACCTCTCTGAGGTCTTAGCAAAGGGACTCGCATGACCCACAATTGATGTTTTTACTCAGAGCTCACTTTGCTGGATTTAAAGTCATGCTGGATTTAATCTTTTACCTGAAGACCTTTATCACATTGATTATTACATTATTGTTGTTTCAAAGCTGGAATGAGGAAGATTTATTTTCATATACAGTGCTGCTGCTTAACTTTTCCTTTAAATTCTACCTAAAACCTGAAGAGTTAATTTTCACTCTTCTTGCAGTTTTGCACTTTATGGTAAAAAGCTCAAGGAAGCCATTTAGCACCTGCAGCATTCTTCTAGGCCATATCCATGAGTTAAACTGAATAGCATTTCTATTTTCCAGAGCATCTCAAGGAACAGAACTGGCAAACCTTATTTCACTTCCCTCCTACATTCAATCACAGTTTCACTATCCTTTCAGCCTTCACCCATAGTGTCCTTAAGAGCTTTCTCTGCCACTCAAGTATATCATTCATAAGTATATTATTTCTGGAACCAAATTTTGTTTCAACTATGTATTGTTGAATAACAAACCACTCCAAGGCTTAGTGGCTTAAAAGATCAGCAACTACTTATTTGCTCATGATTTTGTGAATTAATCAAGGATCTGAGGGAATCGCTTCTCTTCACTTTGTATTAGCTGAGGTGACGTGACTGAGGCTAGATGATATGCATCCACGTGGTTGGCTAGTTGGTGATGGTTAGCATAAGGAAGTTCAGCAATCTAGTTGGGCCCCTCAATTCGCTTTCATTTGGCTACTTGTGGTTCTTCACAACATGGCACCTGGGTTCAAAGATGGAAGAAGAGAAACTTCCACTCTTTCTAAAGACTAGGCCCTAAACTGACATCATATAATTTACATTACTCTTATATTTTACAAAACAATCACACACTTAGCCCAGTTAGAGGCAATTTGAGAAATTGATCTAAAATAGAATGAAAAAAGTTATTAAGCCATCATTATCATCTCACTTCAGCTAGTAGTAATATTCATGAAATAATGACACACATGTTTCTTTATAAATAAACTTTTTTTATTTTATTTTGGAATACATTAAAAATTGTAGAAAGTTTCCAAAGATAATACAGATTGTTCACACATAATCCATACACAGTTTCCTCTAATTTTAACATCCTATGGAACCATGAAACTATTGTAAAAACTAGCATTGACATGCTAATGTCAATAGCTCTAGGCTTTATCCAGACTTTATTTATTTTTATGTTAATTTTTTTTTTCTGATCCAGATTCAAATCTAGGGTTTCATATTACTTAGTTTTCATATCTTCCCAGTCTGGGACAATTTCTTAATCTTTCTTATTTCCTGTAGCTTTGAAACTCTTTGAAAGCACTGGGCAGAATGTAGAATGTACCCAATTCATGACTGCCTCATTTTATTTTCATGAGTAGGTTGAATAAAGGTTTTTGGAAAGAATACCACAGAGTATTCTTCTCATCACAGAATTTAAGGTGATGTGATATTAATGTGATATCACTAAGGGTATTAATCTTTATCACTTGGTGAAGGTAGTGTTTGCCAGACTCATACATGGTCTGTAAAAATTACTAAATTTCTCTTTCTATAATCTATTCTTTGAAAGCAAATCAACTATGTGTAGTCCCTTTTTAAGCAGGACCTAGAAGGCAATTAGGTACTACCTCCTGAAAAAGGGTATATATACATAGTCATGGGCAAAAGTAGGTTTATAGTTTTTCATATAGAAAAAAATAATAAATAATAATACAAGAGTAAACTCTGTTTCATGTACTCATAACTGTAAACCTACTTCTCCTCACCTATGTATATTAATGTAGTCCTTTTGTAATGAAGATTTGGCTCATCTCCACAAATTTATTCATTTATCTAATCATTTATGTATATTGCTATAGACTCATGAATATGTATATTCTATTTTGGATTACAACCCAATACAAGATTATTTATTCATTGTTCAAATTGATCCAGCTTTGTTTATAGGGTGCTCTTTCAAGTTGGCTAATGTGTTCTTTTAACCTACCTTATTTTTAAATTTCTGTAATAAACTTAAGAAATTTTAGAATAGATTTAAATTTACAGAAAAGTTATCAATATAGTACAGAGAGTTTATATACTCCCACAGCTGGTTTTCCCTATGATTTATACCTTACATTAATCTGCCTGGCACATTTGGCAGAATTAACTGAGGACCATAAGACCATAATTTTATTCATATTTTTTGTGTTTTTTGTTTTTTTTTTCTAACGCCTTTTTTCTATTACAGGAATCCATCTACTTAGTTTTCTTGTCACTGTAGGCACACTGAAATAATATGTAATCACCTCCCAAAAGAGCATAATCTTGTTAACTATTCTGTAATGCAATCCCTGCCTTACTATTTTCCACTCCATGTAATCTTCCTTATGTTCTCTGTTTAATTTCAAATGTATAACATAAGCTGCAAGTCTTTTATTCTCCAGAGCATTTGAAATCTTGCACTGGGGCATATATCTCCAGTTAGGGCCAAAACACTCTTATTAAAATCATCTACAGATTTGGACACTCTTATGTCTACAAATGGTAATGCCAGAATACCTGGTGCTGGGCCTAACCAATAAATAAATAAATAAATCAAACAAATTGGGAGGATGGACACTTGGTACAAAATATTTGAATGTATCTCTTCCCCGTACTCACATGTTTTAAAAAATTACAAGCTTTATACATCTGAAACATTTATGTGGGGTAGGGACAATTTGCCTTTCAGTTTTTAAGCATGGAACCTGCAACCTGCAGTGAAATAAGTAAGGGTTAGTGAAGAAAAGAAAGGTAGATATTATAAATAGGAACATGCAGCATGTGCAAAGCCCTTGAATCAGGAAAGTGTGTAACATTGGAAACAACTAATGAATCTACCTCTTTTACATTTGCCTTTCTGCTTCAGACTCACTTCTGCAGAGAGTTGAATATGAGGTATGATATGTTATTAATAAAGATAATACCTTATTATGAATATACTTTGAAGAAGAATGTAAGAATACCTAGTGCCTTCCAATGATTAAGCCAGAAGTTTGTTTGCTTTGTATATGTGTTTTTGGTCTCAAAGAAAGAGATGTTGGCAAGGAGGGTATCAGGATAAAGACTGAGAGAAGTGTAGGTTGGCTGGTGTGGCTCAGTGGTAGAGCATCAACCCATGAATCAGGAGGTCATTATTGGATTCCCCATCAGGTCACATGCCTGGGCTGCAGGCTCAGTCCCCAGTGTGGGGGTATGCAGGAGGCAGCCAGTCAATGATTCTCATCATTGACATTTCTATCCTGCTCTTTCTTTCCATTCTCGTCTCTGAAATCAATAAAAGAATATTTTTAAAAAAGAATGATACATGTATAAAAATATAAGGAGGAAGAAGAGTCAAGACTATACTTACCACTCGTGTGTTAAATAAAAACTGAAGAGCAATTGAAGAGTGTAGTAGTAGTTGTAGTACTAGTAGTAGCAGTAGTAACAATTATATAAGAAATGATTGCATTTGAGAACATACTGTGTTTTATTTTCAATAGAGGACCTCACTCTAATAAACTCTATTGAACACTACCTCATTCTATTGAACACTATTAACTATCAACACACTGAGTTGGATAATAATAGTACATACAGTTTACTATAAATTTAAGTTTAGAGAAGTTTCTGGGTTGTTTTTTAATGTTATAACTAAAAACTTATGAAAATGAGAAAAAAAGTAAATAAATAGTTTGAACCATTTCGCTGCAATCTGGTTCTTGATGGACTATTGAGATTTCTTATAATTCCTCTGCTTTATTTTTTCTGATGATGGATTTGAGGTCTCCAAGTTCTCTCCCTTCATTTTCCCTTAATTCCTTTCCAATCAGCCTCTTATCTCCAGTAAATTGATTTCCTCAGCCCCACCAATAATATATAATTTCCTAAATTTAGTCTTCTATTTGCATCCTGAATTTATTTGATTTATCAGAAGCAAGTGACAAAACTCTTTTCTACTTTCTATACTTTTTTTCCACTGGACTTCCAGGACTGAATACTCCCTTGGATTTTCTCCCACTTCACTGGAATTGCTCCTTGGTTTCTGTTGCCTCCTCTACTTTTTGACTTTTAAAATTTAACAGACTTATACTTACATGGCAGGGGAGATACCATAATCAAGCAGGTGGTTTTCCCAGGGCTGGGCTTATCCATTGCATCCTGATGTGCTGATCTCTGTGATTTCCCCAAAAGTGAGAAACTCAACTGCATAATTTGTGACAACAGAAGACTGTGTCTGTGCTCTCCCCTGGCAAAAAAAAAAAAAAAAATGGAAAAAAGAGCAGGCCTAAGACATAGTCCTTGGTGATCTCATCCATTCTTGTGGCTTGTGGGTGAAATACTACCTGTATACTGACAACTCTCAAATTTATATCTCTAATCCATATTTTTAAATAAATTTCCATACTTAAAATATTACACTTACAACATACATTTATCATCATCTTGTTTTCTCTTAGAATTTTTTAAAATGTATTTTTATTGATTTCAGAGAGGAAGAGAGAGGTAGAGAGAGATAGAAACATCAATGATGAGAGAGAATCATTCATCGGCTGCCTCCTGCACACCCTCTACTGGGGATCCAGCCCCCAAACAAGGCATTATAATTTTTAAATTTAAGATGTCCATGTATAAATTCAGAATCTTCCCACAAGAAATCTTATCTACATGCAGCCTTTACTATTTCAGTTTATGGAACATTCTTCCTTTTAGTTTCTTAGACCATACAACCATGCAAACTTCTACTTTACATTAAATTCTAAATACTTTTTTCCATCTCTACTTCCACCACTCTAGCCTGAACCATCATCACCTCTCACCTGAATTTACATTCTAGCTTCTGTGAGTTCTCCCTAATACCAAAGGTAAATAAACCCCCAAAATACAGCTGCCAAATTGAATCTTTTAAAATGTAAATCGGATTACGTTGCTCTTCTACTTAAAACTCTGCATGGCTACTCTTTATATCCTATCTAATAAAAGAATAATATGCAAATTAACCATCACTCCAGGACAAAAATGGTGGCGCCCATAGCGGTGGGGCAGGACGCTGGAGGCATTACCCTGGCAATGGGAGCCCAGCAGGCAATCAGACTGCAGGCAGCACCCAGCAGGGCCTGCAGGGAGGTCGCCATGATGACCTCTCAAGCAGACAAGCAGGGGCTGCAGGTGGCGTCTGCTGGGTGCCAGCTGCGGAAGAGGGGGAGCCAGCAATGGGGACCCCTGCAGGTGGTGGCTGGCTGGGGTGGTGGCTGGCGAATGAGGGGGATGAGGGGATGCTGTGAGCCAGAGCCATCGAGGACCCTCAGCCACTGCCCCGGCCAGGGTGGTGGCTGCAGACCAGGGGACAAAGGGGCACGGCAAGCCAGAGCCATGGGGGACCCCCAAGCCACTGCCCTGGCCAAGCCCCAGCTGGGCAGCGGCTGCGGATGAGGGGAGGAGGGGGCGCGAGCCATCGAGGACCCCGCAGGTGGTGCCCAACAGGGCCTACTTGCCTATCCCTATGGTGTGGAGCCAACAGGCCAGGCAGAGAGCAGAGAACCATATGGAGTGGGCCTAAGCCATCAGTAGCACGTCTCCTGAGGGCTCCTGAATTGGATAAGGTGCAGGTCTGGCTGAGGGACCTCCCCGCCTGCCCTCCCCATCCCTCATCTACCTGTGCACGAATTTCGTGCACCGGGCCCCTAGTTTAGTATAAAAGCCAAGATATCTATAGTGTCTATCAGTACGATAACCACATAATTTATGATGCAAACCAGATTAGAGAGTGAAAGAAGGAGTTATAGTAGTTATAACAGAACACTAGACACAAAAATAAATTGTTCTGGGCAACTAGAATGTTTTGTCATGCTGCTGCTAATGGGCCTCACAGTTTGCCCCTAATGCCTTTCTGATCTCCTTGGCCATCACTCTCCTCCTCTATGTTGATTCTGTTCTCATTACATGGGATTCTTTTTCTTCTTCAAACGTAACATGCAGGAAGGCACACGTCTACCTCAGGGACTGTGTCCCTACTCTGTTTTCTCTGCCTACAATATTCTTCTCTTGAGGATTCACTAGGATTACACCATTTTCTTATATTCTTTGCCCACATCTTGCTTCTTCTAAGGAGCCTACCCTGACCATGCTCTTTAATATGGAAATTCATCCCTCATCAATACTTCTATAATGCTGTGAAACTTATATTGCATAAACTATGCACATACAAAGTACTAAGTATACAGTAAATCATAAATGCTATCATCAGTTGCATCATCACCAGATATTCTTTTAGCAAGACAATTATTTCAAAAAAATTAATTTTTAAATTAATTGACATAACCTAATTATTAGTATGCTTAAAATATCTAGAGATTAATTTAGATATGAATGCAAGTCATTTATTGATTTTGAACAATAATATTAGGAATGCTATTAGAATCAGGACAGTCCTAACTCTGACACTTATCTATATATGTGATTTATAAGGCATTTATTCTTTAAAACATAAAAAGAGTTTTACAGAATATTTTCTTGAGTGATCAAAACTTTTACAAAACAACCTTTGAAAATTTGCATAGCATTTTTGTGAAATAAAACAAACAGTAGTTTAAAGTGGATTTTATCAATGAATATTTTTAAAAAATGAACCTAAATATATTCATCAATCTAGTAAAGAACACTTATCATCAAAACATCTTCCTTTTTATTTGTAATTTCAAATAAATGCCACCACACAATTATAATAATAAATAATAAAATAAATCAATAAAATACTAGCAAATGTAGCATCTTCCTCCATTCAAATATTTTAAAAAATGGGAATGATAGATTTTATAAAATATGTTCTTAGAATAATAAATTACATTTAATATATATAGATAGATAGTTGTATATTTGTTGTGTACAATATAGATTAACTTTAAATGATAAAAATATAGTCTGATATTTCCATAAGCATGTAATTTATAGGTATAAGTATCTAAACTAATAAAAGCGTAATATTAAAATTAACTGTTTCTTCGGGTCGGCCTAAGCCATGCCCAACAGCCAATCAGAGTGGCTGTATGCAAATTAGCCCAGCCAAGATGGCGGAGGCTGCAGCCCTGGGCTCCGCCATCTTGGGAGCCTGGATCCTGGGAAGCCTTCCAGGGGAAGCATGACCCCGCGGCCCCCTGCTGGGAGGCCAATCGGGTGGCCAGCGCCACTGGAACGGCCTTTCAGGGGAAGCAGGACCCTGCAGCCCCCTGCTGGGAGGCCGATCGGGTGGCCAGCAACACCAGAACGGCCTCCTGGTGGAAAAGCCTTCCGGGGGAAGCGGGACGCCGCAGCCCCCTGCTGGGAGGCCAATCGGGTAGCCAGCAACACCGGAACGGCCTCTCGGGAGGAGAAGCCTGGGGGGTGGGGGGACAGGACCAGCTGGGGGACCCCATGCCCCCTTCTGGGAAGCCTATGGGGTGGCCAGCGCCACTCCATTGCTTCCCAGGCAATGGCCCAGAGGGTCAGTGGGAGCTGTGGCCAGCCTGAAAACTGCCCTCAGCCCCTCACCCAGGCTTGCCACACCCTCTGGGGTGAGGATCTCCACTGGGGAGCTTGACCATCCTGCAAACAGACATTGGCCCCTCACCCAGGCTGTCCAGGCACACCAGCAGGTGGCCATCCCCAGAGGGGTCCCAAGCTGTGAGAGGGCACAGGCCAGGCTGAGAGACTCCCCTCCCCCACCACCCCAGTGCACAAATTTTTGTGCACTGGGCCCCTAGTAAAGACATAAGATTGAAAGAAACTTTATTAAATATCAATATATTTTATATATAATAAAGCTTTTAAAAAATATATATTTTATTGATTTTTTACAGAGAGAAAGGGAGAGGATTAGAAACATTGATGAGAGAGAAACATCAATTCAGCTGCCTCCTGCACACCCCTTACTGGGGATGTGCCTGCAACCAAGGTACATGCCCTTAACCAGAATCAAACCTGGGACCCTTCAGTCCACAAGCCAACACTCTATTCACTGAGCCAAACCAGGTAGGGCCATAGTAAAACTTTTAATCAGTGATTGTGTGTGTGTGTGCACTGGAAATGAAGCAAAAGTGTCATTAATTCATTTAACAACATGGGATAATCTGGATTCTCATTCCAAACTATTGTGCAAAGTTCTTTCTTTTTAATGACTAAGTAAAGAATACTGTATTTCCATTTTGTTCTTATAATTATATTGTTTAGAGATCAGTTCCTTATAAATATATTTTTTTATTGATTTCAGAGAGGAAAGGAGAGAGAGAGAATCATTGATTGGCTCCCTCCTGCATGGCCCACACTGGAGATCAAGCCTGCAATCCAGGAATGTGCCTTGACCTAGAATCGAACTATGACCTCCTGGCTGAGTGTGACGCTCAACTGCTGAGCCACACCACCTGGCAGAGAGGTCATTTCTTAGGTATGATAAATTCATTTAAGATATTATCTGAAGACAGAGTAGTATTTCATTAATACAAAAAAATTTTAGAGTGTAAGGCTGCTGCCATCTCACTCTTTGCATTCATTTTCTAATTGAATTTCTTTTACGACAGTAGAATGTCAAATTTCTTCTCTTTTCATTTTGGTCCAAAAATAAAAACGTATACTTCTCAACTGTATCAATTAACCTGAAAGCAGATTACAAAGTTGATTTTTCCAGGCTTTTAAAATGCCTTCTTAAAAGATGATGCAATAGTTTGGACAGTACAGTAAGAAAAAGAGAGAATGACAATTTATTCCCAGTTGCATCATTCTTCTACGTGATTTCATCATTCTTTTGTTTTCTTAGTACTTGTTCTTTTTTAACCTAGGTGGAAATAATCAATGTATAATCATGAGTAATGATGAAACAATTCTTAGGATGATAAAATAGAAAAAAATCCCAAATAGAGAGAAAATAAAATCACCGTGATTCTATAATTCATATTATATTCAAAATAGAATTTAATGGACTCAAATAAAAGTTGCAAGATAAAATGACTTATAGTCTATTTAAAAATAGGTAAATCTCCTTTTTGTTCTTGGGTAGGACTCTAAAATATATACATAAGTCATTAAATATGAATCCTTAAAAACAGAACTGTCTAAAAAACTCAAAAACAAAGATTAGTCCAATGACACTAATACTATATACCAAGGTTAATCAACTTGGCACATTATGTATGTTCAATAAAAATTAATCTTATTATCTCTTTCTGCTAAGGGACTCCTTATTTTATTGAACACTGAAGAAAGTTTGGGGTATAGGAAAATAATAGAAAGAAGAAAGCAAAATAAGAAAGATTTGTATATTTATATTTAAAGAATATAAATAGTAAATGAGTAAATAATTTTATATGTGTATACATATATAGACATGTATACATATACTATATATTAATTTTACATACATGTAAATATATTTAAAATATATATATATACATATAAACATATATGGATACTATTTCCACTTTTTCATGCATGTCATTTAATATATTAAGGTGGCCCAGTTATTGTGGCTCATTGATTGAGTGTTGACACATGAACCAAGAGGTCATTGTTCTATTCCTGATTGGGGCACATGTCTAGGTGGCTATCTAGATCCCCAGTGGGAAGTATGCAGGAGGCACCGGATCAATAATTCTCTCTCATCATTGATGTTACTCTCTATCTTTCCTCTGCCTTCCTCTCTGAAATCAATAAAAATATATTTAAAGAAAGATATTAGGACTAGGGGCCTGGTGCATGAAATCCGTGCACTGGGGAAGGTTCCTCAGCCAAGCCTTCTCCTTCTCACATATTGGGAGCCCTCAGGGGGTGTTCTACTGACAGCTTAGGCCCTCTCCCTGAACCCCTTGGGGAGCGGGCCTAAGCCAAATTCTGGTCTCCCTTTGTGAGAGGCAACCTGGCTAATCAGGGGAAGCCACCAGCCCCATTACCCAACTGCTGCATGCACTGCCAGTCACCACAGCCACCAAGGTGTTTTCATCAACATGGACTCCAGTCCCTTCACCATGAAGAAATGACAACTTTCTTTAGGCATTTTCAAGATGTGTCTTTCATAGGATATGACATTTCTTTCTTTCTTTTCTTTTTATCTTCACCTGAGGATATGTTTCCACTGATTTTTAGAGAATGTAGAAGAGAAGGGAAAAACAGAGAGAGATATCAAAGTGAGAGGAACACTTTGATTGGTTGCCTCCTGCATAAGACCTGACCTGGGCTCTGGCCAGGGAGAAGCCTGCAACCTAGGTACATGCCCTTGGTCAGAATTGAACCCAGACCCTGCAGTCAGCAGGCTGAGGCATTATGCACTGAGCCAAACCAGCTAGGGCAAGATATGATATTTCTCAGCCCTCCAAAAGTAGACCTTCATTTTTTTTTCTCCAGGAGTGTGGTGGAAAAACCCTAGATCACCTTTTGGGATTCTTATCACCCAAGTTACTAAGAATATTACCAGTGGCATACAGGGAGCTTAGCCAATGAGCAGTAAGAAAAGGTGTTACCTCTGTAGTTCACTCCAATCACCATCTCTACCCCTGCCCCTCCAATCCCAGTTCCACCCTTGCCCAGGCCTATAACCTCTGGCCAAGGCTGCAGGCCTGGGCAGGGGACCTCCAGACACCTGAAATTGCTGGCTTCGCAGAGCCCAGGCCCCTGTGATCTCCGGCCTTTCCCCTGCCTCCTCTGATCACCAGCTCCACCCTTGCAGATCCCTGAGGCCGCTGGTGAAAGCCTCTGGACTGGACAGGGGTCCTCCAGCCTCCTCTGATCTCCTGTTCTGCCCCTTGGGCCCCCCGCCTCCCCGACAGGCCTGACCACTTCAGTGGTGGGGCTGAGCTGGACTGGGCACTACCATCTTGTGGCTATAGGGGAGGCCATCTTTCCCACGGAGTGATGCCTAATTTGCAAATTATTCTTTTATTAGGATGCAACCTTGCCTTAAAAATGCAGGTTGTTAGCAGGTTTTCCTATTGTGGAAGGGGAGCCTGCAGTAGCATCCTGGGTTCTGACCAGGGCTTATGACTGGTGCTTTATCTCAGCAGATGAGATTCCTAGAAGAAGACTCTTGGATGTACCTTGAACATTTCCATGGATTTTGCCAAATCCTCCTCCAAAAATGTTGAACCACTTTAAACTCCCACCAGCAACCATGTGTGTGCCCTCTGTCCTACTTTGATGCCAATATCATTGATTTACCCCTACAAGCTTCCCACCCCTCAGCCGGGACTGCTTGGCACTTGAGACAAACTCACTGTTCAGCCTGGAACTTGATTTCCCGAGATAGAATTATGGAGAAGGAAAAATAGTGTTCCTCTACCCTTCTGAGTTCTTAGCAGAGGCCCTTGTAATGAAAGACAGATTACCAAGAGAAAAACAAAAGTTCATTAACATGTGTACCTCGTGTATATGTGGGAGATCCCAGGAAAAAATGAATAACTCCCCAAGGTGGCTTAGAATCCAGATTTAAACACCTTCTTCCTAGGGAAAGGGGACGGGATATCTAGGCCTCTTAGAGGAGAGTACATGAGTTTTAGGAAAGATGAATGGGGGTGGGGGAGATAGTTTGTAACAAAGTTTG